>NBSA01000026.1:266868-347560 GCA_002916415.1 Talaromyces borbonicus | reverse complement strand
AGCCGTACTTAAGCCACACGCCGGCTGGTTAGTAGTTGGGTGGGTGACCACCAGCGAATCCCAGCTGTTGTATGTTTTTTTTTCTTTATATCTATCTATCCATCATCACATTCATCATTCTTTTGAAGATTTTCTATGAGACATTCGGCCGCTCAATGTTTTTGTGGAGGTTACGCAGCACGTTGGTGTGCTCTCATTTGAGGTCTTCTGGTCGTACTACTGATGACCGGATTCATCACCGCAGAGGATTTATTACCAAACCTTGTATACCAGCATATGTATGCTGTCTTGGAAGTTGCCACCGTTCGCTGGACCAGTATCAGAACTTGTAGCGGAAGTGATCGCATGGTTTATCATCTTTCGTGAATCTATCGAGAAATCTTCCCGGAGGTCCAGACTAGTTGACTGAAAAAGGGGCTACGAGCGACCAGAGGAAAAAAGTGATGTAGTCTGTGCTAATGATCGTTGGAGCATAGAGTAGTCACCAATATCATTACCTTCTGGACAGCCCAGATGCAGGTCTAGAGATCATTCTTTCAAACATCCAATGTCCAATATAATTTTCTGCTGGGTCCTAGCTCCGACTCAAAACCATAAACATAAAGTTTCCTTTACCCAGCTTTCTTTCCGGCGAGACATGGATATTTTTTCTTACAACCAGGTAAATAAGCAAGCGTGCTTTTAATAGGTATCGCCCGGGGTCTCTCTTCTTCAGAATTGTAGAGAAGTCTGTAGTACATGCTCGCGCGCACTACAAGCGCAGAAAATGCATATTTGTCAGCCGGAAAACGAGCCTATATTGATCGTTATAATATCGACCCCTAATAGGTTCCTTTTATTTCAGTAGGTTATTTTTCCGGCTGTAAAAAGTTCACAAAATCATGGGATGTGAAATCCGGGGCATCCTGTTCACTAGACAATGCTTCAGCTACACACTGGTGGGCTCCGAGGTTACTGATTAAGTGGGCGACCATTAGTTGATCATGTTGTGTATTTTTGATTGCTACATTTTGTTGGGGAGTTTTCCTTTTTATCGATTGTATCCCCCAGACTTTTCCAACATCTCGCGGGCAGTATCAAATCTCTCTATCCACCAGGCGGGCTGAGAACTTGCTGCCGCCTCCTCAGGCTCCCACACCCAGCCTACGGTGTCTGCGTCGTATCGTTCATTAACATGTGTCGAAAATACTCTTGGGTGACCTGACAACATTGAATGGTTGGGTTTCAGACGCTTGATGCCTTCTTCACTTTCTTCTTCTTTAATATACCCTTTCTCAAGTAGCCCAACAATTAGGGGTGTTCTCTCCGTTTTCCCAGTAGCATTTAGGAAGAAGTCTACACCCAGCACATTCTTCACGAGTTCACCATCCGAACCACGGACATCAAGAGTGAACTTTTCACCTTTGGTTTTGACGTATTCTAGGCGCCCTTGTATATTTCGACGTTGAAACTTAACCTTCGACTCGACCTCTTCGAGAAGCTTTGCTACAGCTGTACCCCTGTTGGGTAACACGACTTGAATAAAGTGTCCACGATAACCTAGCAAATTTGAGAGCCGTATGAGGCACTTGACCATGATATTGTCTCCTGACGTAATAATAGTAGCCTCACTTGGATTCTTCTCAAGGAGAGACTTGATCTTCTCAATCAATTTTTCGTCATCGTTCAGACTTAGTGTCAAGGGTTTAGTCATTCGAAACATTATTTCTTCGGCATAGTCTGCTGGTCCAATGCCACGATCTCTCATCAATCCATTGGTAGGAGCTCTCTTTTTGAGTATTTTCGTGGTTGATTCCATCGCTTCGTAGTGCCGATCTCCCCATTGTCCATCTATCTTGTTTTGATTCTAAATGTGAACGAAGAGATCAGGTTTGATACTCTGCACTTTGCCCCCCGGGGTTTCAATGATATCCACAGATTTGATGATATTCTTTTTATCACACAGCAAGACCTTGGACACATACCCTGGAACGACCCGATGCTTCATGGTCCTCCGGACATGAAGTAGGAATTCGTCAAGTTTTGGCATCCTTTTTGGGGTGATAGAAATAATTTCAAGATTATCCTGCAATCTCTTAGATAGATCCAACTGGCAGGTCAAGCCAATTGGACCATCACCGACAATTCCAAGGCGCGGGAGATTTTTTGTTAAATCTCCCGAGACCCTTTGTGCTTCTTGTAAAGCAGAGATGGCCTCGATGAATTTCTCTGTCTCTTCAGTTCCGGGTAAATATTCTTTCAAGAACCTAGGATTTCTGATGAGGTGACTCAAGCCCGATCCTTGAAGATTAAGCTGAATACCAGTCATCAAGAAGACTGGCTGATTTTTGTTGAGCCAGGACGCTACCATTTCGCTTGTTACTTCTTGATACCTTACTTCTAGCACATTGTGGGCCTGGAAGTGTTCAAGAATGCTGCGCTTCGTCTCTATCACCTCTCTTTTTGACACTTTTTTCGAATCAGGAAGGTTGTCGTAAGCCGTTTTCCCTTGAGAGAGAATGAAAAGGCGTTTTTCTTGCAATGCTTTATAACGCGGAAGACCCAGGATGCCTTCAATCTCCTTTGGCAACCTCTTAAGATGTTCCCGGTTGAAGTCAGGCATGATATGACACAGTAAGCGTGCAGCATGGAATCCCAAAATTTTGTCTTCCATGGTTATCCCAATCTGCCCTGCACCGAACTTTGCAGGCTCCATTTCATATGCGATAATTTTGGCGCCAGCAGCCACGAAAGCAATCGCAACGAAGGGAAATCCCCAACCTGCCCCCACGACGATGATATCTGGATTAGCACCCCTTTCGATGATTTTACCAGGGAAGTCTTTGTCAAGGGGCTGGTCGGAGGTTTTTGTCCTTTTGGGTAATTTCATGATTTCCTTTATGGCAGCATCGATGGTTCGAATTCCAGTTGAAGGTATTTCTTCCCCCATGGTCGTGAAAACATAAAGGGTTTCGTGAAGTCTTTGTTAGGTCAGGGGTCGGGATACTTAGACAATTTTTGAAGGAGTATGTAAAGATAGGATTCTCGTTAAGAAAATAATGAGAATTCTAAGAATTAAAGGTGCAGTATGTTGCTAACTTATATCCATAACTTTTGAAAGTCTTTAGTGAATGCCTTACAGTGACTGGTCCTCTAGGTATGACTGCGTTGCTATCTGGCCTAGGAATTGAGTCACACCCCTGCCCAAAACGATGATCGATTGGATTGATAATCCTGTGTTTTTATTGATTGAAATTGTGTCACTATCATCCAGTCTTTGATTATGATAGACTTGGGTGCTAACTTCAATAATTACAAAAGTCTTCCTAAGCCTGATTAGGGACAATAATTGAACCTTGGAACCCGCGGGCAATCAGTTTTATCAAGAAAAAAATGATCTGATCATTCTCAAATATCTCAAATGATATTTTGCTTTACATACCACTGATACCCATATCGGACCAACAGAAATTTCCAGATCTTTGGATCTGTGCAACAGCGCAGCAGACGGAGCCAAACAGCAACAAACAAAAACACCACTTTTCAGATCAATTCCTCTCCCGAAGCTTTTTGGCCAATTTTCGAAGTCTGGTTATCTTTGATGATACGTAGCTTTTCAATTTCTCGTTCCTAACAGGTTCAATCTGCAGTTACATAAGTTGTCTGATTCCTCGAGCATTGTGTAACACTTGTAGGTGCCTTCAGATGAAGGAACCCCAAGAATATTAGTAGTAGTATTCTATATGTTTTTAATTGGTAAAAATTTGCTCAAAATTAAGCCCGCGTTCTCCTTAAGCAATAGTAGTATGTCTAACATTGACAAATCTTCATTCAATCTTAGCTCTCTCAACTGTATATTAGGGAAGCTATGATGAAAGTCTTATTGACCCACAACTCCCGTTCCAAGTATTTGAGGGAAGCAAATTTGAGTCATATCGAATACGTCAGGGGGCTTTTAACTGGAAGTCCCTATCGGTCTCAGAGTGTCTCGTAATTGAGCTGCGAGTCGAAATGGACTTGGTTCGGGAGCGGATATCTAGGTAAAGATCACAGGACCCATGTGTGTCTTACTTTCAAATATGCGTATTTGTGTAGGACAGATAATCTGTTAAGAAGCCAGAAGAAGGACGTATATAGAAGGTAGCATTGAAAATAGACATAGTACTTAAAAGTATCCAGACACAGCCAATCCGACGTACTAGTGCTTATATGGTGGCAATAATATAGATATGAAATTAACCTTGAAACCTCCTAAGCTGAAATATAAAGAACAAAGTTTCCAAGTTGCGCGGACTGAGTGAATCTAAGTGAGATATTCCAGACGCTGATCGTATTTGCAAATCAGTACTCTCACGTCCCCTAATACCTATCTATGGTTTTGCTCTCACTCGTTTCCCGGACAGCTAAAACATAGAATAAAGCGCACCCTCCATTTGAATTTAAACAATTTCAGCTTGCTGCAGGTTTTTTCTTGTTGATTCTTTCCCTAGTACGTTTGACAACATCATCCTCATCCCAAACGGAAGTCACAGATTTTTGAGCTATCACAGCATTGGCCCAGTTATAAAATTTGGGGGCCTTCTTCTTTAAACTTTCTAGCATGAACTGCGGCAATATCTCCCCGTATTTGGGCAGGTTCAAGACTCGAAGAAGAAATGATCCTGTTTGAACCTATGGTCGTCAATCAGAAACAGTATCCAATGAGCAATTTATTAGCATGAGAAAAGCATAGAGAGAGATATTCACCTCTGCCAGCGTCAAACGAGTTGAGCCTCCATAGAAAGGTCCTGAATCATGCAGAAGCGGCTCAATTTCTCTCACTACCGCATCAATATATTCATTTGCGGCGGTTGTTGTACTTTCCACGTCAAAGGCATATACAGCCTTGTCAAAGAATCCATGAGCCTTGCTGAAGTAGGTGTCCACAAACAACCCGACTTGATATCTTTGCCAGGCGCCATCCAGTTCAACACTGGATTTGAGTAAGTGTGTAGGATGATGAGAATCCAGCAAGAATTGAACAATGAGAGAAGACTCGGTCAGCACTTGACCATTATATACTAGAGCCGGGACAAGTCCGCGCGGATTGATGGCTAAGTATTGTGGCGCACGAGGAATAGTGATATCCACCAGAACTGTATCGAATTCGAGGTCGAGCTCGCGGAGAGCTATTTGAACGCGATGAGCAAAGGGGCAGTGGTGAGCGGTGTATAGAGTAATTTTGGGAACCATGGTGAGCTGTCGTTGGTGAAGTGTGTATTCGTATTGAAGAAGTCCAGATATGAGGAATGCTCTTGCTACTTTGAGCAATTAACGAAACATATATTGCATACTCATTTTAAAGTGTCTGAAGATAGAGCATTTGATACCAAACTTTGCATAGCAAAATTGTACTTCGTTATTTTAGGGCTGTTCCCTGCCTTCGGAGATTTCCGATACAATCGGGCGGCCATATCGCTCCTATCATTTATCAGAATCCAAGAAATTATAGAGGCCGATGGCAAGCATAGGAATCGGAATACCCTGACACGTCCTCTACATATCACATTCATGACATAGGTATTTATTATCTTCCAGGGGGCTAATATACCATCGGGCTCTAGTTCCCAGAAGCGCTTTCAATTTTAACTACCTTTGAAAAGTACAGATTGGGCAAATCTTCATAATTGTGGTATCTAGACACATACTTGGGTATATCACCTTAGCTCCATGGAAGTCAATCGAAGAGATTCTCCGCCAACAAACAGTAGTTCGATATTTGCCAGACCTTTCTTCGATAAAAGTAGTTATGTCGTGAGCAAAGCGCCATCAATCTTATCTTCATTCTCTACCTATATTTGTATCCCAGATATTGAATCAAGAGTTCGACTCCCTTAGATACATTCATGGATGGAATCGCGGACACGCTTAAAGAATATACATAGAATCAAGACTCATATCTCCCTCCAGACCATTCGTAGTAGCACCCTCAGCAATAAGCTTCTCCTTCTTTGCGTTTCTGCGTCTCAGAAGCAACCAACATGAGCCATACAGGAACGCAGCCACGACAGTCAAACCGGCTGATATGGCATTACCGGTGACATAGCGTGGACCCTGCTGAGACGGGTATAGCTGTGAGGATACCAATGCGGATATGTTAGCGATCGAATAAGCCACAGGCATTCCGATAGCTCTTTTATCATCTGGGGATAGATTGGTCGCTATCCACGTTACCGCCAGCGTGGATATGGGAAAGAGACCTGTTGAATTTTTAGCCTCTTGAAATTCTGTAAAGCAGAAACCGTCTTTAATTGACAGACTCACCTAATACGAGAATAAACATCCCAGCATAACCGGCATGTGCATTGGGTGTACCGACACAGACGAGATACCCAACAGCAACTGGAACACAACTGCCGATAATAAATGCTGCACGTTTCTTGAGTTTGTCCGAAAAGTAAACTTGAATGACAAGCGATATGGCACCAAGAACGTAAACGGGGATAGTCATGTAATTGACTGACAGCGAAGCATATCTGTTGGAGTAGAGAGAAAAGTATGAGCTGGGTTCAATAACAGGTTCGTAGGTCGGATTCGAGAATACTTACCCAAGACCAGCGAGGATAGTGGGAAGAAAAACACCAAAGCCATTGATAGCGACAGAAGAAGTGAAAAAGGCAACCCCCAGAAGATACACAAATGGATCTGTGAGCGCAATTTTGATCCACTTTCTATCAAATTTCTCATCTCCCCTCAGAGCTAAATCCCGTAATTTCTTCAGACGCATAATTTCTTTCTCCTCCTCGTTCAAGAACCAGGCCGTTTCAGCAGAAGCTGGCAAGAAGACCAAGCCGATCCCACCAACAACTATAGTGATACAAAATTCAACTATGAATAACCATCGCCACGCTGCAAGACCTCTCCTGTCTCCCATCAGTTGAATAGCGTACGCAAATAGGCCGCCGAAAGCACCACTAATACAGGCAGAAAGATTGGTTGTCATGATACGCTTGCCTGCCTCTTGGCGAGGATATATAGTTGAAAAAAGGTAAGCAAATCCCTGAGCGAGACCGGCTTCGCATGCATTCAAAAGCATACGAACAGCAATTGCCTGACCGTATGTTGTGATAAAGGCGGTTCCTAGAGTACAAATGCTCCATGAAATAAGAGAAGCACCCAATGCTTTATTGGCCCCAAAACGCCTCACGGCTAGCACCCAAGGAAGCTCAAAGAGAATCGTGCAGACGCTTGAAAAGGTATTAATATTGCCAAATTGGCCACCAACAAGTCCGAGGTCAGTGTCAAAACCAAAAACGACTGCATTTCCAAGCTGGTACTCGTGATTAGTCCATGTCTCTACGTACAAGTCAAGGTCAAGAGGTTGGATTCACATTGTTTCTGTCCAATGTGGACAAGACGAGAAAGATAATTGAGACCGGCAGGACAAATTTATCGAATTTCCGCATCACTGCAGCTTCTTTCTTTGGATCAATATATATGATCGAGCCTATGCCATCGTGGTCCACAATATTATCCGTAGTATTGACCATGGGGGGCTTCTCGATGGTCTCCATTCTGCGGAGGTGATCACAATGTTCACAAAGAGACTATCAAATAAGTAGACAGATCAGGTAGATATTGTTTAAGTCAATAGTGATTTTCTTGAACTAGATGATTTAGAATTACGGGCTTTTGTCGTGGCCTGCCGAGAGGTCTCTACACGGCATGATATACTTGATCGCTATACCTAAGGACTTCTTCAAAGAGTCCATGGTACGAGAACTTTTTTGGTGGCGAGGAGTCATTATCGAAACTATTCTCAGAGATTTAGCTGGTAAAAGATAATGAAGATAGTCACTATCGTGATTCGGGGAGATAAAAGAGAACTTTGATAAGAACGTGGGGATCTTCGGAAGCATCGGGAATTTCCGATGGCTTAAAAGTATCCACATGTCTATGTAGAAGTCATAATAAGGCAATCGCAGGGCTTTTCCTATCAACAGCAGAGTAATCTTCAATATAAAGAAGAAATTATGAAAGGAATGGCTGCGTGTCAGAGGTATGTTTGATAAAGCGAGGAATGATCCGAAATCTCAAACTGACTTTGATCGAAGGTGTCGTCGGAGAAAGCAGAAGGTCAAGATAGCAAGTTTCCTATCAGATTGTCAATCTCTAAAGCCTCGCAGTGTGATCAGAAATACCCAAACTGCACGAATTGTGAGCGTGCAAGGGCCTCGTGCTTGAGCTATGATACCGTTAAGCAAGCAGAGGTATGGTATCTCTCTAATTTTGAACTTCGATCGGCATGGCTGAAGTCTCCTGTTAGATTCCTCGGAATTACGTGTCCCATCTGGAGACAGAGCTTGAGAAACTGAGTCGAGAGGTCCAAGCTCTCCGCTCACAAGCCCAGTCTGCTCCTGCTCCAGCCAGAAGAGGACAGCTTATCACACGAGAAACAAACTCACCAGCGAGTGACACAGGAAGAACGGTAAGCTCGGACGAAAGTTCGAGGAGATTTCAAGAGGAAGTCATCAAAAGCGTTCATAATATTGTGGTGGAGCCATCCAGACAGCCACGTTTTCTAGGACAAAGTGGCGGAATTACCTTGGCCCGGTTGGTGATGGCTGCCATCCACGTCGAGACTTTGCAACCACCTCCATTCTCAAGCCAGGACCTTCTTCTCGACAACAGCCCAGTAAACCTAGCAAGCGAAGCTTCTCTTCCTCCGCGTCATGTTGCAGAACATCTCGCCAAAGTCTACTTCCAATATCGTTCTCCGCATCTTCCAATAGTGAGCCGTCAGCAAATCGAGGAAGCGCTTGAAAATGCCTATATCCCTACGAGTAACCGGCAAGTTTCAGATCGGGCGATCGAAAAAGATTTATTCACTACATTCATGATTTTGGCCATTGCATTGTGTGACGTTCCCAGCCTGGCAGGCCGTCGATCCACACAAAGGGAGGGCTGCTTTCGTTCTGCAATCAGCCTGATCGAGAAAGTCCTCGTATACTCTAAGAGTGACCTTGACACTATCAGAGTGGTTCTTCTGTTGTCACAATTTATAGCTCGATGTCCTTCTCTAGGGAGTCTATGGCATCTCACTGGTACTGCTCTTCGGTTATGCATCGATATAGGGCTTCATTGGGAATCCGAGAACTATGTTCTTAACACGGATCCCGTTCTACTAGACGAGAGGCGCCGTCTGTGGCACTCGACATATCAATTTGACCGCCTCTTATGTATCACACTCGGCCGCCCCTTGGGTATCATCGACGAGAGTATACGCGTCGAGCTCCCTGATCCAGGCATGATATTCCGTCTGTCTGTGGATAATGAACTTGACGAGTTCGACTTCCACAGTCAACAAGCTCATAACCATTTGTTTTTAATGTCGAAACTCGAGTCAGAGATCAAACATGTGCAGCACAGTCAGTCTTGGACTCCCAGCATTGCCCACCCAAGACCAGACTATGTCGCATGGATTAAGGATATTCAACCTCGCTTGGAGCAGTGGTACGCTTCTATCCCGCCACCCAGTAGAGCTCATCCTAGCTCTATTTTTGCCTGCCAGGCGTACTGGGATACGGTTTATTACGGCTCTATTCTTTTACTATACAGACCAAGTTCTGTAGTCCCACATCCTTCCACGGCAGAATCGAAAATATGCTTCAACGCCTCTTCGAACCTGATTACCAGCATCAAGACCCTACAACGTGAGGGAAAAATTGACATATACTGGAAGGCAGTGCACGATCTTTTCATTGCCGGTCTCGGCGTCGTACATGGTCTTTGGTATTCCAAAGAGATACGAGACCAAAACCCAATGAAGGATAATATATTTGCGCTTCAAGCTTGCGCTTCAACACTCTCCGCGCTTTCGGAAAATTTCCAGGGTGCTATAGGATGTCGAAATATTTTTGATACTATCTCTTCTGCCACAATAGATTGGCTACTCACCAATGACGCTGAGAAGGTACGCCAAAGTAGGATTTGTTTCGAGGAGCAAGTCCGAGATTCGCTGCAGCAATTACAGCCTTCTAGTGATAATATGGCCATGTTTAATGAGAACAGCCTTTTAGATATGTCAGGTATGTTGTCAGCGAACACTTTTGCGCTCAGCGAAATGCTCAATTCTGCTGCACAATGGCCTGGGTTTCAGGACATGGATGTAAGTGGCATGACAAGCACGATCTCAGATGTGGAGTCCCATATATTTTGATTATTAGATATCATCAAATGTTTCGATGTTTATACCATATTTGAATCCCATTAATTTGACTATACCGTAAAAACCTTGGAAGTGTGCATTTCTTCTTTCCCACATTTAACCCCGAAGACGAGTAAATGGATAGGATAGGGATTTCCCGAATATCCTACCTACATCGCGATTTTCCGATACAGATCGCACTACTAAGCAAAGATAGTAGGATTGATTTGACCAATTTCCCTTACCGACAGAAAATAATAAACAAAGTCACTTCTGTCGCTGCTGATTTAAATTAGGAAGAGCCCTACAGGAAATGTCATTCTTAGAGACTCTTTCACTTCTCATAACCTCTGAGTCTCTCCTCGTATTTTCTCGAGGTCAGGCCGTCACAGTATACTATCTTTATACAAGTCGATCTCTACCGGTTTCTTAAAAACAAAATGACACGATTTCACCTCACGGCCACCGGCCACAACATCAATTATCTCCCCCAATATATCGCCGAGCGGCACGGCTTCTTTCGCGAGCAGGGACTTGACACCTCTTACTCAATACCTCAGCCTTGGGATGGCGTACTGGATGAGCTTTCCGATGGTACGGCCGATATGGCGCTCGGGGGTATTTGGGTTCCCACAATGTACCATGAGCGTGTGACCAACTACACTGTCTTTGCGCAGATTGCGAATCGTTGCCCGCTTGCTCTCCTTCGACGTGCGGATTTGTCTGAGTGGGACTTGGCCGACGTCGCAGGTCGGACAGTGCTGATGAAGTCAGGAGGAGGAGCCAGCGTCGGTCTCTTCTTCAAGATGCTTCTGCGCGAGAAGAAGATTGACCCGAAAAACGTAGATTACATTCAGGATCTCGACGGGGTGATGTTAGGCAACTTATTCCAGGGCGGAATGGGCGATTACTTCGTAACAGATATACTCTCTGCTCACACTATGGCTGCCCGGAACCCGAAGGTCGTTATTGCGATGGAAATGGTCTCGCAAGGCGACGTCCCCTGGAGCGTATATTACAAGGAAACAGCCACAATTACAGAAGCAAGTCTCGAACTTCAAAAAAAGTTTTGCATTGCTCTTGCCAAGGGTATCCAATGGGTCCTCGAACATGATGCCGAGTTATACAAGGAAGAACTTGTTGAGTTGTTTCCGAATGCACCTGTTCCGGTCCTGGTGGATGTCACGAATACTTTCCGTGAAAATGGCATGTGGACGACTCCCGTTATACGGCGAGAGGGATATGAACGATGGCAAACAGGCCTCGTGGGTGCAAAACTCATAAAAGATCCTCTTCCCTACGAGGTTTTGGTGAATGATGGTCCTGCAATCGCAGCTTTGCAAGCTGAGAAGTGATGGTTTCTGGGAGGGTTTTTCCTTTTTTTTTCCAGTGGAAGATGTCGATCCAACACTCCCGACGCATGAGTCTAGTTGATGCACGCTGGTTCATCATGTTTTTAGATATCCTAGTCAGCCGAAGGCAACCTGCAATGACATTGATGAATAGGAAGCACAATAATGTCGACAGAGGAGCCTGATATATGCCGTGGGTTACGTGCAGGATGTCGATCTGTTGCAAAACTGCTGAAGAAATAGTCTAACCTAACAATATATAAGATCCAAAGGCGGAGAAAGTGTTGAGAATATATGCTGTAAACATAATAATGGATTAAAAGGACAAACCTCTATTCTAAGACCATTGACGGACACTATATGGTGGTATAGATATTGCATCAGAGAGACCCAAACTCTCCAGGCAGAAAGCTACCATTCAGAACCCGTACCATCTCTTCCCAACTCGAACCAATGTCATGACGCTGGCCATTATCAAAGTGGAAAAACGCTTGCGAATCCCCCAACGCATATTCTTGCACCTGACTATAACTCCAATCTTCAGAAGTTTGCGTTGCCAAGTCAACTGCGATACTGGAGGAATCTCCATAGGTTTCAGCATACGGTGGCGAGCTCTCAATACTGTGGATGAGGCGAGCAAGGGTACGCGCCCCTGTTTCAGCCAGATTATTGACCTCTGCAAGGTTCTGTAGACAGTCCAGGGCATGCCGGGCTGCCTGCATGCATTTTGCGCGCGTCAGATGGCGTATCCCCTTTCCTATGGGATCTGCCTTCGTCATTATGTGAGGTGGACTCTCTGGTGCGATCTCTTCTGGGAAAATCTGATCCGCGTACAGACAGAGCAGTGGTACTGCCGCTTCAAAAGTTGGCACAATAACTCCAGAGAATCTTGTATGAGAGCCACCAATCATATTATGCAAATTCGAAACGCCGTCCAGGAGAGCAAGTGACGCCGCAGCCAGCGCTTGTTTATTATGTGTTATCAGGATTTGCTTATAACCCGGAAGATGTTGGACCTGGTCCAATTTTTGCAAGAGTACGGGCCGAAAATTCCAACATAGATGCTCAAAGATGGCATTATGTAGTAATTGCCGCTGCATGGGGAGTGTGGGTAGACGCGTATCCCATTGCTTATCCGGCTGCAGAGCAAAAGCCGGAGGCATCATTTGAAGAAAGTCAGCACAAAACTTCTCGTATCTCTCCTGTGCTGCTACTACGTCGTATTCGGAGTCCTTGGCCGAGCCGTGGTTACGCCAGAATTGGGCGAGTTGTACTCGGAGAATGCGCTCTGTAAAGAGGTCCGGAATATCGGTTCCGATTTCAGTATTAGGTACGAGGCACATTCGTGGCATGAAATCTTCGCTTAACGTATCCGGCAAAAACGGTATACGGTCGAGGCGTTTTGATAAACAGCTATAAATCAAGCATTAGAATGCTATCGAGAAAGAAAAAAGAACATAAAATCGTCAGGGGATGGAAATACCTATCCCATATGTAGAGATTGCAAATTGCCCGCCGTGTCATCTCCTTCTCGAGCTCATCTATGTTGCTGGACCACTTTATAGTGTCTCGATGTAAGCCTATCTGTTGTGCCACGCGTGTACCGCAGCTAAGCGCTTCCCAAAACGCATTCATTCGGCCTACACATAGAGACCCCAATCCGGCAAAGAATATGTGTAGTACGCGTATCAGGGAGCCTGGCGGGTTCAGACGGACACATATTGACCCAAGTGTGTTAATGACTTCTTCGCAGGACTTGCGGATATCTACTAAAGCTACCCCTTTGATGCTGTCAATGGTATAAGCTGGGGAAGGAAGGTATTGCGAAGCGTAGCAACAAACTCTCAGGAAGAGGATGGGGAATTCGATATCAGCAACAGACGATATTTTGTCAAGACTCCACCCTCTCTGGTATTGCCTGAGGAACCAAGGTACATCTAGAAGTTGCTCCATCCTAGAGGGTGACCGAGTCAATAACACCAAGACAAAAATGTTCATATTGAGAGCAAACGCACCAATTGACTTTGGTCACGAAATATCGGACCAGGAAATCGAGTATAGGACGACTCAACATCTTGTCTAGAATCTTGCGGACCCTGGCCGCGATCTCATCTGATACAAGGGCGTCTCGAATATCAGGGACATCTTCTTCGTGTACTAACTGTACACCAAAAGAGGTTATAAAGTCATTCTTTGAATTGTCATGAAGTCATGATCAAAATACCTTTCGCACGAGGGCCATGGTGGTGTTTTCGCTACGTCCGTAGTAGCCATAAGCTTCAGCTAGCGAAGACTCGGTCCTCTCTGTCCTGCTAGTCGTGGCTAAAGTTGAGGAAGTGATAGTCTCCATGTCCACTTCACGTTTCTTCGCAGTTGGTACTTGCGGCGAGGAAGTGTAGACACAGCATCCTGGCTGTCTACGGCGAGTACACCTGTCGCAAGGATATTGGCGATTGCACTACTCGTCCAACTTGTTAGCATGAAACGCATCATTTTCTCGAAGAGGTCGTACTCTTTGCTTTCTTGTGTAACAAGGAAGGCAAGAACACACTTCACGCTTTCGCCTGCCGGACGACTGCATTGCTATTCTTGAAGCTTTACAGTATTTGTAATACCAAGGTAGCATCCTGTACCAGAGCGGCTTCGAGGGGTAACTTATAACTAAGTTAGCAGAAAGCGCATTATTGGATTAGCTAAGCTGATCTAGGCGATGTCTCTCAACCAACCAGAGTGAACCACACGCATATCCCTTGACTGGAAGTGTTGGATTATATGGTGATGGTGGTGTGCTATGGGGCAGAGCAGTGTACCTAGGTACTGTCAGGGAATTTGGGGTTCTTGAAAGAGGCGGATCCTAGATATCTGACTCGTAAAGTCCAGGAGAAGGGCTCTCTACCTAGGCCTTCTTCCAAGGTTGGTCTACCTAGATCAGTAGATACTATATAACTTATACATAGACAATTTGAATATAAATATGTCCTTTCTGAAGCCTGCTCAAAATCTTGGAACCTGGTGATTTTGTCTTCCTTTAAAAATGCCCAAGCCACTGTGATAGAATTGATTGGAGGTATCAAAGACAGACACAGTCGGGGTGTGAATCCATTTCATGCTACTCCTTTCTTTTGGTTCTACCCTAGCAGTCTAAAACAAAGCAGAAATATTTCCAGCCGACTACGACCGATAATTTTCGACCGACGAAATTTCATCGGCTTTTCTGCATTGGGCGTAGCGCGATCCAGTATGATGAGCCCTAACTCCCTATTTGCAGCTCAAAGACATTGAATATTGACTCGTTCTGCACCAGACGATCGAGTCCTCGTTTATTATCAATGGAAATACTCATTTGTAAGCAATAAGACCGCGTCCGAACGATGCGTAGAACAACAGCCCCTTCTAGATGACCTGAACTCGATCGGCCTTCACATTGACAGCTAAACCACAGAACAAAGAAGGCAGATCCAGTATCAAAAGCCCGGTCCTTGCATGTGAATTAATCCGCAGTTGCTTGTGACTCAGTATAAGAGTTCGCTTGTTGGCCCTAGTTTTCTAGTTTCAACTCATCACCAACAGTTTAGAACTATCCTCCAGTCACTAAAGTCATCGCCGTGGCAGACACCGCAGAAGAAACCATGGAGAACTCCAATTCCAATTCTGTGTTAGACTCCAGCTCTCACACCATATCAACCTCGCTCAACGGAGGTGCCCAAGCCACAGACGACCTCGACAATGAAAAGCAGGTAGCAGTTCCCAGCGACAAGTCAAACAACGATGCTCCAGCCAAGTCACCACGTAACGTCCACGGCTTTGCCTGGGCACTAGTTGTCGCCAGTATCCTCATGGCCAACTTCCTGTTTGCGACGGACAACACCATTGCAGCTAACATTCAGCCGGCTGTGGTCAATGACTTTCACTCTCTTGACAAACTTGCTTGGCTTCCTGTGGCATTCCTGGCGTCGTCTTGGGGAACGAATTTACTATGGTAGGATAAAAAACAACCTCTATATCCAGCGAGACCATCTAGTATGTCGGTATTGATTTGCAAGTTGCAGGGGCGGTGTCTATGCACGTTTCAGCAGCAAATGGACCTTTTGCTCGAGCTTCCTCATCTTCGCTGTCGGATCTGCTGTTTGCGGAGCTGCACCATCAATGGATGCTCTGATCGTGGGACGAGCAATCTGTGGACTAGGAGGCGCCGGAATGTGAGTTTGGTAGAATAACCCCTTATAGCTGTGCTTGAGTTGCTCAAATGTCTGAATAGGTACTTTGGTTCGATGGCCCTTCTAACCCAAATGACCTCTGAACGAGAGCGGCCGCTATATCTGAACGTCGTCGGCATCACCTTTGGCGGAGGAACTGTATTGGGGCCCATCATTGGGGGCGCGTTTGCCGTGAGCAGTGCTACTTGGCGTTGGGGATTCTACTTGTTAGCCTTCATTCATTCTCTATGCATGACATTCAGCTGACCTAAATGGAAATAGCAACCTAGTCGTCGGCGGTGTTTGTGCACCAGTCTACCTCTTCCTGCTCCCGGTCCTCAATCCTCGGCCCGGACAGACCATGGTGCAACGAGCACGAGAAATTGACTACATCGGCTTCATCTTGCTTTGTGGTCTGATTGTGTCTATCGTCATGGCTATTTCCTTTGGTGGAGTTGAATACGCCTGGAACTCCGGACAGGTCATTGCCCTCTTCGTCGTCTCTTTCGTGCTTCTTTGTGCTTTCTTTGTCCAACAGATTTTCGCAATTGGGACAGACGCTACGCACCGCATCTTCCCACTCCATTTCTTCAAATCCACGGCCATGGTTGTTCTCTTTCTAGAGATCGCCTGCGCAGCAACCTGCGTCTTTGTACCGGTCTACTTCCTACCTCTATACTTCCAATTCGTCCGCGCCGACTCTGCAATTCTTGCCGGAGTCCGAATGCTACCTTTTGTCGCGTTCCAAACCGCCATTGCAATATTGACGGGCTGGCTAGCCGGTAAAACCGGTTACTTTGTTCCCTGGTACATCCTTTCCGGTATCACCTGCATCCCAGGCGCCACTTTGCTGTATACCGTCAACCAGCACACATCCCTGGCCAACACGTACGGTTACGAAATCCTAATCGGCTTGGGATCTGGCGCAAGCACTCAGCTCAATTTCGCTGTTGCTTCCACCATGGTGGCTCCCGCCGATATACCGCACAGCACTGGCTGGATCGCATTTGCGCAATTGGGTGGACCAACAATCGCAATCAGTATCGCGAATAGCGTGTTTCTCAACAAGGCGCATCTCGGTATTAAGAAATTGTTGCCGGATATGTCAACGGCGAATATCAGTACCATCATCTCGGACCCAAGTAGTCCGCTACTGAGAGATTTGCCGCAGGATGAGCAGGGTCAGGTGGTCGATATTGTAGTGAGGTCAATGAGTAATGCGTATATTTTGTGCATTGTTGGGGGTTCGTTGGTGTTGCTTTTGATTTTCAGATTCAAGGTCAACTCGAAGCTCTATGGTTGAATAGCTAGGTATCCTCTCATGAGGAAATATAAAAAAATAAAATATAGAAATATAAATTAAAAAAATATAAAATAAAAAAACGAAAACATACAACAGCTGGGATTCGCTGGTGGTCACCCACCCAACTACTAACCAGCCGGCGTGTGGCTTAAGTACGGCTGAGCGGACGGGAAGCCCTGTTTTCCACACCCTATGGTCGTATGTACTTGACAAGCTCTTCTAGAGGTATATAAACGACGAAAATATAGCAAAATACATTATCATTGACTACATGCACTACAAAGTCCTATATTAGAAACTGGCAAGATGCTTCTAGACCATTGCGCAACTCGCGTTAATGTGTTAATTTTTTTTCCATCAACGCAAGGATTTATATTGAGGTAAGCACAATTATTGACTGATGCTAGTTACGGTAACTCTTTGTAAACCGGGAAAAAGAACCAACTGCACCAAAACGGAGTCCCGTTAGGGGAGAGGTCTTGGTTTGGTATATAGGCCTGATTCTGCAGAATAACTTCGAGAATGTAGCCAAGACGGAGTTAAGCACAACATGCCGCAAATGCTGCTATTTCTTCGTGGCAAAGAGATTACTTACTCGGCTGCTAATGAAGAAGAAGTTAATATCCTTCATCAGTTAGGCTACCATGCGAAACAAAGCCGATTTTTCTCCCATCTTCGCGACCGACAAGACTGGCTGAGGTCTATTGTTGGCCACCATCTTGGTTTTACTATCTGCTGCATGCCATGTAGCTAGAGAAGAAGACTGGCTCCATGGCAGCTACAATGTTTGCATCCCAGAAAGTATCAGATGTTGGAACAATAAACGTGTGCCTATTCGTTTCCCTTTGCCCTACCGCATTGGTGAAGCTTTTAGGCCCGGCAATGGGAATGAGAAGATTCGATGTGAAGCAGGGACATATGCTTGGCTCCAAGAGAATTGCCCAGATATACCAATTCCAACGTTATATGGCTTTGCTCTGTCCACTGGTGAAACTGTAAGGAGAAGCCTCCAATATCTACTTCTTCAAACCAACCGAGGCCAGTTTACTAGACTTGACTACTTACCGACCGTCCCTCGTTGTCTCCAGACTCTCTGCCGATGTTTGTTGTCTTGGCAATGTTACCCAATTCCTTCGAGCTATATTTGCCATCCAAATCATACTGCCTTTGGAAGTGTTGGTGATGCTGGCTATCTTTTGATCGAGTTTTTCGAAGGTACAATGCTCTCCGATACATGGACCTATAAAAGAGATGATGTGAATTTACGAGATAATCTCTTCCAGAGTCTCTCTCGGATCTTTTTAAGCATGAGCCGAATCCCTTTGCCTAGGATCGGTTCCTTTGCCATTGATAACACGGGGTTTCTACGTTTAGGGAATCGACCTTTGTCGATAGAGATTCAGGAGCTGGAGAACGAAAATATCCCAACAGATATACCTCGGGACCATACCTATTATGCTACTAATTCTTACATTATGGACTTACTTTGCATCCATGACAACCGCTTTAAATATCAGCCCAATGCTGTGCACGACGTCGGGGATCTCGCCTACCAATTATCTGCTTTAAGCGCAATGCGAACTGTGTCTATGTCATTTTTCCATCGGTATTTTTGTTGTGGCCCATTCAGTTTTACTTCAACGGACCTTCATCCAAGCAATATATTCGTGGACGCTCAATGCAAAATAACCTGTCTGGTTGATTTAGAATGGGCATGCTCTAGGCCAAGACAGTTCATAGTGACGATTCTTTTAACAGACGCTGAAGTTTTTCCCAGCTCGACGCCTTGAATTGCCCTTGTCAATCGTTCGAACTTCTGGTCAGACTCGCGTCTTTGCTGCACCAATAGCTCGATAAGCCCCTTCTGGTCTGCCTTGGATGCTTCAGTCTCTCTGTTCCTCAACTGACTCGCATCAGTAATCACATTCATCATTAGCAACATGGTATTCTTCAGCCTATCTAAGTGGGCCTGAAGGATAATCAAATGTGGCTCCTTGAGGGCGACTTTCACAGCGAAATTTGAAACGTGAGTCCTGAGCATCCAATCACACTTAGATATCAAGATCCGCTGACTTTCAGCACAGGAAAAATTGCCAAAGAGCTTCATTGCGGTCAATATCAGTGACAAGCATGCTTATTAATTTGGCGGAGGGAGTTAGGAATGGCTTACCGTCCTTCACCGCGTGACAATCAAGTGTGAAGTGTACTGCATAGACTATACTATGGTAACGATGGAACAAAGAAGGGTGTGGAAATAATTCGAATAGACTTTAAATACTTCTGGACCTTCTACCACCATTGAAATCTTCTGAATCTAAGTTATCCACCAACGTAGAGCAGAATATATAAGATATTGCGCGTATAAATAACTAGAACATTCTAGATAGGAAAGTGCCTTACCATCTAGACGTGTATGATACGAAAAGTTTCCGACAATGTCTTGTTGACTACAGATCGAGATAGGACGAAAGAGTAACCAGAAAAAATAGCCAAACCGGAAGCGTATTAGCTTGCACAACTCTGCATACACCCTCAATGAATAGAGACGTAGAAATCTCACAGAGGAATCACATACATCCCATCCTTTGCCAAAAATTTCTGGACCCCAAACCTCGGGCTCTCCGCAGTCCATCGAAATTGCCCAGTTTGAAATGTCTCAAAGATACTGATGAACTCATCAACATCAGTATATCCTACTTCCCTAGATGTGATCTTGAACGATTCCACGGCCCTTTGAAACTCTTGTAGAGATAGGTGCATCTCCTCCACGACCATCCGCACCGCCTTTTCTAGGGAAAGAGCACGCTCGTGTATTAACACTGGAATAGAACTTATGGGCGTCATATCTCTCTGTAAACTTGGAGTCAGTTGGCGTTGTCATGGGGGGGGGGGGGGGCAAATTGTGCACTCACAATCTCTTTTTTCAACGATAAAAGATCATTCCATCTAGTGACAAATCCAGATTTAGTACATAGCTTCGAAGTTCATCACCCATTGCGACTCACAATATGCTTTGTTTGCTCGTCTCACGACGCATTATCATTACTTCCGGTACCCAGCACAACGTGTCTGGAAGTGTCGTATTTAATGTATATCTATTGGCATCGTCAATGATGTAAATTCCTTGGTTCTAAAGTCGTATCACGTACAGGGCAAATGTACAAATCGAATCAACAGCTCCTGTACCATGTCGAAACGACCAATACTCCTGGAAGGTCGGCAGCTTGCCGGACAGTCGTAGATGTTGTTCAACTCCGCCAGACTCCATGAAAAGCCGCAAGTCTTGTGCAAGCCTTCCTATGTTGACTTGCCGGGGCACTTGAAGCAGTGTAGTTGCAACATCCTTGAACAAGCCGCAAACGACGGTTGGAGCTTTGGTGACCTTGACGGGGCGCACGCCTAATTGCTCCTCGACAAACATGATCGATTGTGATCGGTATTCACAGGCTTTTGCCCAGTCTGAAGCATAACTCGATGAGTCTGGCTCCATTTTTTGGTCAATTTCGTCATCCCAGCAGAATAGCCAAAGTAAGAAGATCCCCATGACACGCAGCCGGGGCCATTCTGCATGAGGGTAGCACCTTGGCACGGTTAAATTCAGTAGAGAAATCGTTATCTTTTTTTTTTTTTTGGCTTACAGGCTTGTAAAGAGAGCTACGTCGATAGACTTAACCCGTTCGATGTAGTCAGGATCAAGACCAAGACCATCTAGCTCACTGTTAATCGCCTCAGTTAGTCTAGCACGGTGGGGATTTATTCCTTGTTCCAGCTGGGCAAAGAGCCCTTCAAGATCAGGAACAACCAGGTTCTGGCCTCGCAGCCTTTGAAGGGTCGCGGTCCCTTCATCGACTTCCATTGTGCTCTGCTATATCGAGACAGGTATTTTGCAACTCAGATTCTGGAATTTTGAAACGTTCCTGAGAGATGTGGTAGAAAGTCGAAAATGAAGGTCTAATTAATAGGCAACATACGATGGGCTATATACGTGAGCAGGGCAACTGCCTAAGTACCCCCCCCTCAAACAGGCGATTGTGTCATCGCCAATGATGGTGGTGGGTGGCTATGTGAGCGCCTGGCAGCACCGCAGTACGGCTCTTCAAGACCTGCTTTGCTGACAATGCTATTGTATCTCCCTTGACAATCATGTAGATAGGGAAGGGCACGGGCCTTCTATAACTGTTGCATTGTTAGATTGCTGAAGATAATAGAATCGCCGCTATGACATTTCTTTCACTGGTGATGATGCTGCTATTACTTCATTGTAATAGAGCTTCAGCCTATAAAACTACACACTCATAGTGGTTGTAGCAGATAATGCCTATAAAGCAGAGCGAATATTATATATTATAGACAAATGGGGGCGGCTGACCGAGGGCCTTGATGCGCACAGCTCTCTAGAATCTTCTCAGCTGAAAAGGCCAATGCACCTCTCTTTGGAATGTTTTTAATGGAGAGTGTGTGTCATAAATCGAAAAAAAAAAAAAAAAACCAGGGTTTTGGCATCGGTTATGAATGGGTGCCATTTTGGAAGATGTCCAATTATTTTTTGATATAGCCGTGCTGTGGCTTGCAGACGGGATGGAACTTTGTTAAATTAGAGACTTTATGTACAGTACCTGTGGGCACCACCATTATTACTGGGTCTTGAAGCCGTCGGCTTGGCGCTGTAGCTTGCAGAGGACTCTTACAAAGGCTTTACGTGGCCCTAACCCTAATCCTAGCCCCATGCCATAATCATATTCTATTCATATGAAAAATCCACTGTCAGTTTGCACATAAAGAATAATAATTAAATACAAAATAACCTCATTTATAAAAAAATATATAATAAAATACATCTATCATATCAATGTGTATAATTACAAGACTAAGCCTTCTTTAATAGAATTCTTTACAAAAATTGGACCTCCAACTGTTAGTTAGATGTGAGAGACCCTTTACGGATCCCCCTAACCCTTGGAGGGTATAACCTCTAGTTACAAGCCAGCTTTGCTATACGTGGCCTACGAAGGCTCCAGTAAGTAATGGTGTTGACCCACCGGCATAAAGTCTCTAATAATTTGACAGTTTGACATGAGGGACAGATAGGAGTTGTCAAATCGACGTAGAGCATATACAACGAGGCTGGAAATGGAGGTTCGGACCTTAAAAATGGGCCGACGTGTCTCAAGGAGAAGCAATAGAATGACGGCAAGCAAGCAGGGCGATCAGACCAAAGACTCATCAGGGTGCCCATACGTGCTGGATTACGCCGGTCGACTTATACGTGGGTGGCAAGTTACGAAGGGTGGTGGTGATAGCTGGTGGGTGGGTAAGCGCTGTGTTCGAACTGTTAAGCTATGACACCATCGAGGTAATTCTGCGTACACCACGGATTGTGGCAGTATGATCCCGATTCTTATGACGTACCAGCGTCGCGAGATGGTTGCATCAATTTCTGGGAATAAAAGTCTATATCCCGGAGCGAGAGAAACCAAGTCTCCACGAGTTAGTAACAGGGAGCTTTTTGACAGAGTCTCCTGTGAATTGAATGGCTCATCTTGAGTGATCATCTTTGTGAGAGAACGAATAGCTTCCGGTTTGCGTTTGTTGGAGGCGTATGACCATTCCAAAACAATTGCAAATGGAATGAGTAGCTAAGCTGCTCGTACCTATTTTCTGCAAATAGCTTCTATCCATCCTGTAATATAGATAGTGCCACATCCCGCTTGACCATCTTTTCTTTGATGATACATTTGAGTATTTGAAGCAGACGGTATATGTTTGCTTCAACATGGAAGTCGCCCGGTCGGAGTATCTTAATGGCTGCAAAGGAAGCAAACCTAATTAATAAGATACTACTGGGAGCCGAGCCCCGCGAACTATACTACCTAGGTAGCAGCCCCTATAGAAGTACATCCGTCAATCCTGGGAAGCTACCAATTCAACCCATACAGAATCTGCAATACACTTCAAATCGTCCTTCTCAAACCTAACATCTCCCTCGATTGGTCCTTCTGCAGGGCGGAGGAACAGACTTTCGAATGGAATTATCATGGGCTCTTCGTTATTTATTTTCACATCGTCGCTATCTCTCTTTTGAGAAAGAACCGTCCGATAGGTAACTCGCGGAAACATGGACCCTTCCGGGCCTGGAACCAGATTCCAAATTTCAAATGTGATCTCCTTGATGACTTTGCGGATGTAGATTGTGATCACACTTTTCACATCTCCGGCTGATTCTGTAAGCCACCAGCGGGCGTCGTTTGCCAGTTTCGTCCTCGACTCGGAAACGCCAGCCTCGACGGTCACACTTGGCCATTGGTGAGAACGGCCTTTTGGAAGGCTGAGAGGTCTGTAGGATTGATCAGGCTCTTTATCACGTCCGTTCGTTTTCGTCGTGGCGGCGGCAATCGGCTGCAGTTTCATGTCCAGCTTCATGTCAATCAATTTCTTGAAAAGGATCAAAGAGAATTTGGCATGGGCCGTCTCGTGCATAGGTGATTTCATTTTTATAACAATTGCTTCTTCTTTAAAGTAGTATGAGTCGGCGTCGAATTGTTTATCGTCGGAGTCTGCGAAATATTGATTGAAGATCTCATTCGATACGTTTAGAAAAACAAAGTATTGGCTGGCGCAACCAGATTGATCGGCCATGTATTGAGACTTCTCTGCATCTCGAACGGAAAGAAAGTCGTCTTTGTCTTTCCAATGGTAGAAATTGGTGTTTTCAGTCACTCCGAACGGAAGGTGCTCATTGCCGTCTGCCTCAGGCGACATTGTGTCTATGAATATTGATCGCAGGCAATCAAGAGTCAGATATTTGTTTTTTTTTCTTATAATCAGAGTATGATCACAATCTATTCCCTTTTTTTTATGCGAATCTGTAGTCCCTATCTGGGTTTACTGTACGACTCATCATGACATTCGAGCCCACTCTTTTAGATTTGGTGTGACCTGTGGACGTCTCGATAAGCTCATTCCTTTATGCCGGAAACTTCGGTCAAAGTACCGTTGAGTATAACAGGTCGAAGTTCTAAGGCTTCTAGTTATCTTGAGAAGCAGATTTCAGACCCACACTAACACGTTTTCTCTCCTTCTTTTCCGAATATGATACACCAAGGTATTGTTCAGCTCAAACCTCTACCTATCTTTTCTTTTCCTGGGGTCTCGCAGCCCAAACGTGCCTGAAAAAACAAACTGATGACGCTCCGGCACAGACAACCGACAGCACCGCCACTTTTGGCCATCGCTCGCTGTTTCCTATTGGCTCGAATCAGGGACTGCGCCTCCTTACATAAGCCATTTTCGTCTTTTCGTATTCTTCGTTTTCTCTCGATTTCATTGTTCAGGAACCTCATGCAACAGAAAAAGCAAATGAGAAGGAATCCTTGAATTTTCCGCACGCTTGGCTGAACCCGCTCTAAAACAAGTGCGGAGTACAACAACTTGTTCTCTCGATTGTTTTGTTTTCTTTCTATCTAGTTAACTAGCCTAGGGACGAACGCATCCCCACTCCCGAAAAAGAATATCGTCACGTCACATCCACTTCTTCACATTTCTCCTTACATTTATTTGTGTATCGAACTCGGTGTTCGTCCTTTTCGGCTGCAAAACTGATAAATATTCCTATCAAACATTTCTTACGTTCTACAAAGAGGTCGCGCGAATAGCTCGTCTGATCAATAGTTGTCACCTGCTCTCTGCAGCTGCTGTTCGATTCCCGAATTTGCCGACGCCTGAAAGTTCGCGGCGACTCTTCCGCGCACTTCCACCGGCCCCCTCGCATCGTCGCAAATATTATCTTGAAAGAATCCAAGACTCGGGGTTTCGAATTATACTAAAAGAGTCCAACCGGGTGATAGAGTGACTCGAGTGGTCTGGCAGCTTCTGCTGCAAATATAGGAATATCCACAACCATGGAGAACCCAACGACGTTACGGAGAAAGGACACGACGAAAGGTCCGCCGTTAAGGGTGCTCTCCTTAGGTATGTCACCATTTTTTTTATTCTTTTCCATTGCGAGAAATGAGAAGATATGAGTACTCACGGATTCCTGTCTAGACGGCGGAGGAGTGCGGGGTTATTCGATGCTGATATTACTGCAAGAGCTGATGTATCGCACATACGTTGAATTTGAGGGACACGCTCCACGACGAGATCAGATTCCTAAACCATGCGACTACTTTGATCTGATCGTCGGTACGGGTACGGGGGGACTCATCGCAATTATGCTGGGTCGATTGCGACTAGACCTGGAGACTTGCAAAGAAGTTTACGTTCGCATGACTAAAAAGGTGTTTGAGACCGACAAGACTATCGCGGGAATCCCGTATCGATCCACATTATTTAAAGCATCCCGCCTCGAAGACGCTATCAGACAATGTGTTCGCCAACATACTGTATACGAGTCGGAAGGGAACGATAGTACGATTGAGCTCACGAGTCCCATGTCCACTCTGCCACAGCGCACGATGAGTCGCTCAAGTTTTAGTTCTACGAATACAGCACGCGCACCGCCATCGCCAACGAGTCAGCGAAATTCGATCAATTTCAATAGCTTTGGATTCCGGTTCGGCAATCCAGATGCGGCGCTCTACGATAATCGGGAGTTCCGTACTAAGACGTAAGTATTTTTATCCGAGCAAAACATCAAACGCTTGAAAGAAGAGCAATTTGAGCTAACAAAGATGACAGTGCTGTGACCGCCGTTTACAAAGGCTCCAAACCCAATACTCCACCTGTTCTGCTACGCTCGTACGATTCTCGAAGAGAGCCACCTCCGGAATTCGAATGCACGATCTGGCAAGCAGGCCGCGCTACATCAGCGACAGGACTCGCATTCAAGCCCATTCAGATCGGACAGTACGTCTTCATTGATGAAGGTGCTGGCACGTTCAATCCTGCGCCTTTAGCCCTGGACGAAGCGGTCGTCAACGAATGGCCCGGCCGAGAGCTCGGAGTGTTTGTCAGTGTCGGGACCGGAAAGCGACCGTCGGGTACCAACCACCAACAACACGAGTGGTGGGAAGGGTTTTTTGGAGATGCTCTGGGCACATTTGCCGAAGCTCGTCGACGCCTTATTTCCAAGATCGAGGGATGCGAGGTTATCCATCAAAAAATGCTTTCGGAACACTTGGCGAAGCGGAATGTGAAGAAGGAAAATTACTATCGACTGAACGTCGAAGTTGGTGTGGGTGAATTTGGGATGAACGAATGGAATCGTCTGGTAGATATCAGCACAAACACGCGTCGATACCTAGCGAGACCGGAGGTTCAAGGAATGACGCTAGATGCGGCATCGAAATTGGCCCGGATTGAGAGGATGCATCGTCGCCAAACCACGCATTCTGGACCTGTATCTACCACGCTTACTGACGTACCCCCACTGTCGCAACAGCAGCAGCAACAAGTACCGGCTACATCACTACCTACTCCCTCAGCTCCGCACCTCGTGGCTCCACCGTCCAACCCTATGGCTTTCGAGCTGCCGGCAGATGAAGTTCCTCTAACGTATCGAAACGATCGACCCAACGCCTCGACACATTCTCCACCTCACGTCTCTGAAGAAAAAATCGCCATTATTGGACCTGACGAGACTATTCAGGATCGTCTCTCCACGTCGACAATGGACACACACGCACCACGCCGTTCAGGAGAATATTTACCCAGTCCATCGTCTGGATCGCCGCGTCGGAGTAGTGAAATGGATCCTCATGTGAATGCCAATCATCCTCCTCCACTACCACCAAAGACTCCAATCCCATACCCCGACGATGGCGCCAGTCCCGGAATCCCGATGCCGCTACCTGGAGGAGCAATCCCTCGACCTCTCCAAGCTCCTCTGGGCGGAACTCGTCCTCCGTATCCTGTTGATGGTCCTCCTGTGGTTGACAAAATGCGGAAACCGACTTATAACGTGCGATGAATATACGTCTACTTTTTTCCCCCTCTATTTTCCCTCTACTTTTCATCTTTATTCTTGATTTTCTTTGTTATTTCCATATGAAGGGTGCCATGGCGTTGTACGAGCTGGAAGGCCAGGACCAGGCTCTGCATTTGATTTGCAACACGGGAAGTCATTTTAATGCCATGCTTCCTTTTCTTTACATTTGTTGGATGATCCTTATGAACTACGCCTGTTTTGATACCACGGGGTTTACTGGGTATGGTGCTGGCATCTTCCTTGAAATTGCACATATATTGCGTGTATCTAGGTATATAGATGACGACTTCCAATAGCATGCATGATTATGAAGGCTGCACTTCTGGGACGGAGTAGTTAGGGAGTATACTATGTAGTACATAGTACAGAGAGAAAGCTATTGACATTGGCTGTCATCTTCTGTTACTCTGTATGCTTTCAACCAATGAACATGTATGATTAAGTAAGGTGAGTGAGACAACCAGACGAGGCTGTGCAGTTGACCCCACAATTAACCGGAAAAGTGGAGCTGATGTGGCTGGAAAATACTCTAAAAGGCAAGATCAGACCAGCCACGTGAGATACTGACCAATCATATCAGGACAGCGACATGAAGCTGGTAATTATCAGCCAATCAGAGATGCTTACCTGTGTTCAGGCCGGCGGGAACCGTGCGTTCCTGGTACCAAAGAAGGATTAGTGGACGGACATCCTCTCTCTCGGGGAAAATGACTAATAAGGACTAACCCTAAAGTCGTCATGGCTCCACGCCGGGGATTCGTCACCCTAGACAACAACCATCTAGAACACTGATTCAGTCTGGCCCAACGAACATCTACTCTACTCCATAATTATTTTACCAATTCTCTATTCTCAGGGGCTTCGTCTATCTTCATCTTCATCTTCATTTTCTACTTCTTCTTTTTCTTCTGTCATCGATTCCCATCTTCAAACTTGGGCTGCATCGTTTCAATCAAGTATCATCAATCAGTATTACCCCAGCCGGTTCCCTGCACAGCCGCATCGCATCCCGCATCCTGCCTTACTTGGGCGCTTATGTTCTTGACTGGGCTCTGTTTCACCTGCGTCTCACCTCACCTCAACAATCTAGACAACGCCTGATTCCCTGGCCTGTCGTACCGTTATTCTCCTGTCTATCCTCGACACGACTTGAGTTCGGGCCCCGATTCTCTTCAAACCGATTCTGTGACCGTTCTGATGTTGCGCAAGGTTCGGGTAGTCGTCTAGAGAGCGTGCGGTAATCACACGAACTATAGCGACCAAACCCTTTCCAATAGCACAGGCACGAGTTCGCTAGCATCTTTTCCTTTTCAGTCACACACACTCCTGATCGGTGGAAGGATTTTGGATGGGTATTGCAACGACGATAATACAGCACAGTGTCGATCGACGTGATATTTCCATCCTTTGTTGACGACCGTCAAATTTTCGGTGCTTTGAGTAATCAACCTATATACGCATCTTTACGGCTCTCGCTATCCGCCACGGCGCCCTCGACTTCATTTCTATTCAATCGAGCCGACGGCAGTGGCCGCACTCTGCTGTCATGTCCGAGATGACAGTAGCGGCTATGGACCAGGCTCAGGCCTTGTATGCTCGCGCCAGCTCGTCTGCGTCTCAACCTCCCGTATACAAGGTCATTGGGATAACGCTTGCGATTTCCTCGGGTCTGTTCATCGGCACATCGTTCGTCATCAAAAAAGTCGGCCTACTAAAAGCCAACGAGAAATACAACGAAGAAGCCGGTGAAGGATATGGCTATCTCAAGAATCTGTGGTGGTGGTTGGGCATGACGTTGATGATTATTGGCGAAATCTGCAATTTCGTTGCGTACTGTTTCGTCGATGCCATTCTCGTAACCCCCATGGGCGCCTTGTCTGTTGTGGTGACCACTATTCTGTCTGCGATTTTCTTGAAGGAACGACTCAGTTTCGTCGGCAAGATCGGATGCTTTAACTGTATTGTTGGTGCGACGATCATTGCGCTGAACGCGCCCCAACAATCGTCAGTCAGTGATATTCAACAAATGCAGCACTACGTTATTGCCCCGGGATTTCTATCTTACGCTGGCGTGATTATCCTCGGTAGTCTTTTCGTGGCATTGTGGGCTGGACCCCGTTACGGCAAAAGAAGCATGTTCGTCTATATCTCGGTTTGTAGTTTAGTCGGTGGTCTCAGCGTTGTCGCAACGCAGGGACTGGGTGCCTCAATTCTCGCTCAGATTCGTGGCGAGTCACAGTTCAAGAACTGGTTTATATATGTGCTGCTTATCTTTGTGATCTGCACGCTTTTGACGGAAATTATTTATTTGAACGTGAGTTTAATCTTGGCTCGATTTTCGTGGGAGGCTGCTAACATCTAAATCAAAACAATGTAGAAAGCTTTGAATATTTTCAATGCTGCGCTCGTCACTCCCACTTACTACGTCATGTTCACCAGCTCGACTATTGTCACGTCGGCTGTCTTGTTTCAAGGATTCTCGGGCTCGGTAATGGCTATTATAACGATGGTCATGGGATTCCTGACGATTTGTTCGGGTGTGGTCTTACTACAGCTATCAAAATCTGCAAAGGACGTCCCCGATGCAGCTGTTTTCAAGGGTGACTTGGATCAAATCAGAGAAGTCGGCCAGCAAGAAGCCTCGGAAATCGAGCCAAAAGCCGACGCCATTCGAGGCGCGGCAGCCATCATCCGCCGCATTTCCGTATCCAGACAGAAGATGGAACAAGAGGAAGCTAAGCGATTCTTTAAGGAAAAACACGAGGACCAGTTAAGTGAACCCGCCGAGAACGAAATCGTGGAATGGGATGGACTTAGACGGCGCAAGACGGTCATTGGAGACCATCCAACAATGACTCCAAGATCGAATCGGTCCGTCAGAACACCGCATCCGCCGTTGGGAATGACTCGGTTCCCCACCGAGGACGATCGCGAGTCGACCCGTACGCCTAGCGGTCAACACTCGTTTCTCGACGATGTTCGCGACCGCGCCTCTACCATGTTGCATTCCCCTCTTCACTGGCGACAAGCGCGCCACGACGACGAGCCTCAGACCTCAGTGCATCCCGTTGCATTGACGGAGATATCATTCAACAATAAAAGGGATAGCGGCACCAATCGAGACCGCGAAAATGTTGATACCGCATATCATGGTGGAGGCAGCCATAACAGTCATCTAGAGGCTCCTTTCCAAGTACAAACCGGTAGAGATCGCAGCAACACTCCCAGATCGATTGTCTGGGCTGACGAGCGGCCTGATTCATCGCCTTCTCGAACCGAGCATCTTGCGCCTGAGGCACCTCATCAGTACACCCGACGTCAGTTTTCGTTCAACACGTTGTTTGGACGCAAGAAATCGAGTGAAAATATCCCTCATCCACCCGTGAGTCCAGGTCGTTCAATACTGCGCGCCACGACGCCGAAAGGATCAAGCTCCGCGGATTATCGTCGTGTAGTCAAAGCAGCCACGGAGGAAGAAAGACTGGGTCTAGTGAAGGGTGATCGTCGAATGTCGAATGACGAGAATGAAGACGACGATGACGACGATATGGAGAGTCTTGACGAAAAGATGCTTCGTTCCTCGTCACCGGAAACATTTGATCCGACCACAGACAAGGGAATGGAAGATCTAAAGAGACAATATATTACGACTCGACCTCATCAGGCTTCCACGTCGTCTTCAATGGCGACAACAGCGTTTCCGCCGTACGAAGACAACCATCATTATTACGAACAATACGGGCATGCCCCTCATTCAGCACAGGTTGGTGGATATCACACAATCCGCCGGTTGTCCTCGCCGTCCCCGCCTCCACCTCTTCCTTCATCGTCTCGACAAAATACGGGATCCTCGTCTGTCTCGTCTGGGAGATCGAGATTGAATAATCCTCTTCCCCCGATTCCGGACTCTACCAGTCCCTCGCGCGATGCGGATTCGGACTTTGTCCATATTTCTACGGATACTAATCCACCCGCTTACTTACAACAAGGTCATCGCAACAATCAAGACCATGGCCATGACCACGACTACGACCGTGACAGCGATGAATTCAATCCTGCCGAATTCGGCGTTGTATCTTTACCCTCATCAACATCAACCTCAGCGTCACCACCTCGTCATCCTACGTCTTCATCAATCGCCGGCCGCAGCTATGGAGACAGTTATAGACGACCCGGTCAAAGCCACTATCAACAAGACGCGCAAGACGCATCTGGCAACAACACCAATAGCAGCAGTAGTCGAAGCCGGAACGTCATTGCCAGCCGCAATAATGCAGTGCTCCCGACACAGCAGCCACGAGAACGACCGACTACGCGAAACAACAGCGGTAGCAGCACGAGTAGCAGCGCCAGTAACGATGCCGGAACTCAACGACTCGTTCGCGAGGATGCATTTATTTGATGGATTCTTCTGGCGTTTTGGCATTTTGAGTCCGGTATGGTATTTATTTGCATTGGCGGTATGCAGTAGGCGGTCCTGTGTATATGTGTGCATATATTTTTTTTCACGATTTACCATAACTAGTTCATAGACTGTGATTGATGTCTGTGACTATTGTGTTTTTTGGATTGCCTGGATGGCGCCATATCATAAGCGATTTGTTTTTGATTATGAAAGAAATGTATATATATGGCCATACCTAGTTATGTGTACTCCCCTATACTCCTGCTGGGGTATAAATGATGATGCTGAATGCGATATTGACCTGTTTCCAGCGTTATCGCGCTGGCGGCGAGCTGTATATATTTAGGAATAACCTAGAGGTAGTCCATTCTTGCCCAAGTACCTAGGTACCTAGGTAGTCTCACTACATACAGCCAGCTACCTACTACCTAGGTAAATCCCATTATTTACTATCGTATTGACATACAGTACGGCTACACACAAGAGTTTGTCGATGAATTATAATCACTTTGTAGCTTTACTAAACATATCGTAAACACTTCGCTGTCGAGCAGGCACGCCTACTCTACATTCTTTTCTCGAATCAGTACCAACTACCGTAGGTAATGGTACATGCGAATGATCATCAGTATATTCATTTTGATCATCCACCAGAGACGATGCCGACGAACCAGCACCGCGGCCAACGCCATTCGATAAACAAGGCACAAATCTCGATTCGGATAATTTTTTCCCAGCTTTGATACTTTCGATAATCCTAGAATGCTGTCAAATTAAGGTTCTTCTATTTATAGGGAGGGCAGGGGCGGAAAGCAGAGAGCGAGATAAAATGTACCATTCGACATTAATATATTTGATCCCTCTACCAAATCCGCTCGTTTTCGCTAGGGACTCTTTCTGTAATTTCCCTGCTGCAAGCAATCCTCCTGTGGCTTTATTATTCATATCTATATTCGATGAGTAGTTCGGATTTGCCGATGTCGACGACGGTGTTGTTGTTGCAGTCGATGACGACGAGCCCAAAATGACGTGCGTAACTGATTTTCGAGCAAGGTATAGCGATATATTCCCGCCTTCCTCGACAATGAGACGTTTTAATCTATGGTCCGAAATAGCGGGATATGTTGAGCCGTTGATGTAGAATGTCAACGAAGCGAAAATGCCTTTTCGTTTCGGTCTGGTCTGACGTCTGCCTATTAATGAGCACGGCTTTGCATCGGTCAAAGTCGACGAAGACGTTGAAGGCGTAGAAGAGGAAGCGACTCGGGAATCAATCACACAATCTCCGTTGTTGTCTTTGAAAAATGCTCTTTCGCGCTCACTCAGAGAGAAGAATGAAGGTGTACCATCTCCCTTGATCTCGATTTCCGCTTTCGTTTCTACTTTTGTCTCTGTTTTTCGCAATATGTCTTGTCCTTGACCTTGACTCCCCGTCTTCGCTATTCCGCCCATATATTTCCTAATATCAGAGACACCAAGTTCAATTCTCGTTGCCTCAGTCTTAGATACCCATTCCCACATCCCACCACTCGCCCCCTTCTCCGTCTTTGCGTCACTCGTCACATCATCAACACAAGAATCAGCACCCAAATCCAGCACCGTCTGACCACCCCGAAACTGACGCGCCAATTTCTCGCGTCTCGTATCTCTCCATTCTGTCGTTCGCGAATACGGATTTTCAGCGCGCTGATGGCCTGTAGACGAGGAGTTCCATGGATCGAAGACTCGATGATTTCGCTGTTGTTGTTGTCGTTGTTGTCGTTGTTGTTGAGCGGGCTTCATCATTTGATTTCTTTGATCTGCTTGTCTCGTGCTTGGGGTTGTCATTGTTGTTTATAGATACTTGAATCAGGTATCAATTCAAGTATAATACATCACTTAACCGAATTTGAAATTTCAGTCAATTTCAGGTCGAATCGTGTCGTTGAGAAATGTGACGTTCTTGAACCAAACTTTGAAAGACAAGAATGCGGTTCCGCCAAGAACTGGAATCTCTCTCTTATCTTATCGGCTGTATGTTTCTGTTTTTCCTAATCGGGATAATAATGATATCAAGGCGATCGTCAGCACTATTTCTATTCTACATACTCCGTACTCGATACGATGTCAATTATGATGTCGATACGATATCAATACAATGCGATATAATGCAATACAGCGGAACAGATAGATTAAAGAATGGAGATCGTTCATATGTACCCGATGTTTTTTAAACAACCTAGTACTCGCGGCACAACTAGCTCATCTCGTCTTCAAAACATCATCATAAGTCCCGTCTTTTCGCAAATTCAAACCAATGGCAAAAAAGAACTTCACGTATATAAAAAAGCAAAAGTAAAAATAAAAAGTCATCATCAGGCGTCCCGCGTTGACGGCATCATAGGAAATTCGTATCATCATGGTCGTTAAAACACATCGAAGGGATGTGTCAATGGTAAAAAGACAAAAGCGTGGAGAAACAGACGAGAAAAAAAAAAGACATAGAAAATCCTGTTGAGCCATAGACTTAACCATTTGCCCAGCCAAACCAAACCAATCGTCTTGCATTTTTGCAATAACGTATGATAAAAGTATCATCCACCTGCGAACGACTTTCGCCGTATCGCTAGCGATTAATAAAAAACCGAGAGACCTTTGAATACAAAACGCCAACATTGAATCAAAAAAAGGAAACTCTGCCTTCTACCTGACAAACGAGTAGAGAAAAAAAAAAGAAACGCCAACTTCAGTGTAAACAAGTCAAAAAACAAATCGGGGTATGTTTATTGACCCCTGGTATTTTTTTGTGCCATGAAATTTTCGGTCATGATTAGTCTGATTATATTGAAGTCGGCAGCTGAATTCATCGGCGTCGCATGACCCCACCCGCAGGAACGGGTTGCTGCATTTGCATAAAAGCACCACCCACCGGAGGTTCGGTCAAAGTCTTACGACGTTTGGTTTCGTAGTCATTTTCACGGCCGTCGGATCGAGCAAGATGGTCTTCATCGTCGTCTCGCATTCTCTTCCCAGAGCTCATTGACGATCCATTCACAGAGGAATACCCAGAATAGTTGGAAACGTAGGTATTGCTGGGAGCATACGAGTCACCGCTGGGAGCCCCACGGGTGTCACTGACGATGTTAGAGATGCTTCCTGCAGGTACGGCTCTTGGAGGAGTATTGTAGCCCTGAGTCCATTGCGGCGGAGGGTTTGTTCCTGCGGTCCGCGGGGTCATTCGGTCGCTTCCATTCTGGTGTGAAGGCGATTGGCCCATCTGAGAGTGGTCGCCACTAAGTGAGGAAACCGACGGGTTGGCAGTGTATGTGTACGAGTTGCGATTGGCATAAGTTCCATTAACACCGTCGTGGACATACTCAGCCTCCTGATGCTGTCCATTTTCTTCCTCAACTGCACCGTTCGCAACTTGTCCATTGGGTTGATTGTAACGATCAACCTTGCCATCATCGTGCTCTTGGTCGCCAGGACCAAGAGGAGGTCTTCCGCCCGAAGGACCAAGATCTTTCATCAAGGGCTGGCCGTAATTATTGAGTGAGTTGGTACCTAGTGGCTGAGAAGCATATTGAGCGTGCGAAGGAGGACCTGACGCGGCATAGTACGACTTTGAGCTGTCGTAAGCTTGCTGATTTTGGTACGACGGCATTCCCTGCAAGTTGTTTCCAGGCGGCGTAGTAGCAGGCGTCGTCGGCATCGACCTTGTATTGTTCAATCCACCATCGATGGAGACGTTTTGTGTCGTCTGCACATTCGAATTCATGCTCTGGTTGTTCCAATCGTACGAGCTATTTTGGTTAGGCAGACCGATCAGCCCAGACGTACTGGCGGGCGGAGTAGGGAATGTGTGGGCCCGGCTCATGTCAGGGCGAGCACCGCTTGTCTGAGCTGCCACGGAAGAAGTTGACTGCTGTGACATGTGGTTGGGGACAGAGCCACTAATTGAATGGTGATGTTGCAAAGCAGGAACTTGAGGAGCTTGAGAAGTGCGACTACTTTGATTCCCATCAAGTCGACGCTGCTGAGATTCTTGAACCACCATGTTGGTGCGGTTAGAGTTGGTAGGATGATACAAGAGACCACCAATGTTGTGAACGAAAAGTGGGTACAACAAGTCGGTGATCTTCTCTTTGTTGGCAAAATCAAGAGCTCTTTCGTAGGGTATCCTGGACACAAGTCAATAATGCGTGCTACATCAATCGAAGAAAGAGTGAGCTACTAACCAGACTCCCTTCAAATGCATGGGTCCAATCTTGACCACGTGTCGAACTTTTTCGCTCTTCAAGATCCCATCACGGCGACCTCTTGTCATGCCAGCGACGTTCAGTAGCTTAGTACCATTGATCATGTGGTTATCTGGTGATTCTTAGTCAACTCGAATGAATGTCGTGGAAGGAAACTTTTTACTGACCTTCACGTCGCGCGACACAGACGCCCTTGGCTTCAACTTGATAGCATAGACTGCCTTCGTCTTCCCACAAAGTTGCCGTTACTCTTGGCTTTGCTCCTGGAGGACAGGTCTGTCCTGTGGCATCGTGTACAGCGTTTTGTTGTGTTTGACTAGATCCACTCACGTACGAATGCGGTGTCACTGTGTGGGTTGTCATGGCTGAGAAGGATGTCAGCTCTCTGTTAGAAGTGACCTTGACACGATGAAGAGGCTTACCTGGCAAGGGCAATATTTGAGCTGGCACTTGACTGCTAATGGGTGTAGATGCAGGCTGGCTTGTGGAGGTGACCCCATTAGAATAGGGATGGTAGGAGTAGGAACCCTGGGTCGATTGGTAGGCATTGGATCCTGGCGGTAAAATCGGCGGATGCTGAGGATAATGCGAGTAGGGCACCATACTACCGGCAGTGGCTCCATGAGAACCATAAGATTGGGGAGACGAGAAATGAGACGAATGAACGTCCATGTATGACTGAGTTTGATTCATTGTTGATGTGAGGGTCGTAAGGCACGTCCCAAGTTCAAATTCCTGGTTGATGCGATAGTTAACTTTACAGACGCAGACTCTCGCTGGCTGTATTCAGTCGATATTTTTCTTAAATTGCTGGATGAGTAAATCGAGATTTTATCTCGACTGAAGTGACTGTTTTCCGAGACTCGATATGTTTAACCGTGTCAACAGATCATATGTCAATGTGGAAATGCAGGTAGATAGATGCTTTGAAATCGATAACACGCTCGTAGCAATTTCGTATTCTCGTGACGATGAACGAACGCTTTGAAAGCAGGCGAATAAAATAACCTTTTTGAGAAGCAAACTTTTGTCGGACGAGTGGTAGTGTTCTCGTTTTTTTTGCAGAGAAATCGAATCTTTTCGTTATTGGGTGAGCAAAAGCTGAGAATCAAGAGACAAATGCTTGACAAACAAAAAGACGCTCAAGTGTGAATATTTATATGTATATGTTGTACGGATGATTCGTGGATCGTCGTATTATATCGTTGAAAGTTCAGAGATCATCGGGTTCTGGTCCACTTTGAAGATCTCTTCCGTACGATAGCTTGTCGTTTTCGTTTTCGGTGGAAGACTTGAAGAATATCAATCTATAAAGGCGATGCAAGTCGAAGCTATGTTTGCCCAGACGGAGAACAGAGACACGTATGTATCAGAATAAAACAGAACGAAACAATTGGAATCGTAAGCGCAAGTCGTAACGGTCGTAGCGGTCGTAGAGAAATGAGATGGAAGAAGCAGCTTCTTGTCCGATCACGCGGGGAGTGAGCTTAATCTTGAGAGGACAAGCCGCGGCAGCGGGAAGGACGAATGGTGAGGATCTATAACGTGGGAATGTCAGCGACAAGGCAGACACAGTAAGAGGTGATCACGGACAGCCCGACTGCGACTACCAGAGCACAGGAAGCGAAGATGAGAATATCGGGAGAAGTTGACAACAGGGATCCTGGGGGTGGTGCGAGTGCAGTACAAGGGCGCAACCAACAGACATAGGACAGTGGAGAATTACATGCATGTGTAGCGGGAAGTGAAAACAAAACATAAGCGGGCCGCGAGGAGACGAGGATATTAAATGATGAAGAGATCAGAACAGAACCCTGAGATGGGTTACTTGATGCTGATCTGAAGGCTGAGGAACAACGAGAGCGAGACTGAGCAGAAAAAAATAAAGATGGCGGGCGCAGACCTTGGCAAGCAGCGGCAGGGCGAGAGCAGTGGTGGATCAATGGATGGATCACTTCAACAATCAATCAATATACATGATAGAGTGGGGACGGAGATGAAGATATAGAATGATTGTGGATTGAGTCCCTAGGGATAGGGAGATGGAGGTTGGAGAGAGTAAAGAAGAAGAAGAGAAGAAGAAAAAAGAAAGAGAAGGAGGAGGAGGAGGAGGAGAGAAAAAATGGGATGAGATTCCAGATAGAAGATGCGATGATCACAGCGAAGGAAGGGACGACCCGAGGGGGGTTCAAGGGAAGGGAAAGAAGGTAAGATGCATAAGGATTATGGAGAAAGAGCGGGAAGGCGGGCTGGGCTGGGCTCGGCTGGGCTGGCGGGCAGGAGCAGGAGCAGCAGCAGCAGCAGCAGGCGCGACCGCCGCAAAGTGGCAGGTGCGCGAGGGCGGGAAGGAAGGCAAAAAAGAACCCCCCCCCCAATTGTTTTGTTCGTTCGGACTTACAAAGATGAGGATCGATAACTCGTAAATACGTATTCGCGCGCAAACTGCCAAGAGAGCAGAAAAAACGCAAGGCTATGCGCAAACGAGGCCGGCAAAGGGATATAAGAAGAAGAATAAATAATCGATCAGACCAGTCACTCAATCAATCAGTCGATCAATCTATCTCTTATCCGCGGCAGATTCGAGAGTCGATGTCGAGGATCGCGAGTCCAGAGACTCGGAAAGGCAGTTCAATTCAGACAGACGGACGAAGCGACGAGCAGCCAGACATGAGAAAACAGCTTTGCGGGATTTGAATCGAGGATTTGATAGTCAGGATGATTTATTTGTATGGATGCACAATGAGATGGAGGATGTCGTATGTCGTATGCTGTATGCCGTAGTGGTATGTACTAGTATATCGAAGAAGGAGATGAAATCGAAGCTCCTGCAGGAAGGGGGGATGAACGTCAAGTCAAATAAGAGAAAGAGGCTGCGAGAGCGAGAGCGCGAGAGAGAGGGCGACAGAGCGACAGAACAAGAAAAAACAAGGTGAGGTGGGGAGGAGACTAGTTTCTTAATTATGAGGATGAGAGACGGACTACTCCGTAGTGCGGGTGTATGTATTGTACGGTAATTACGCTAGATACTCCCCAATTACGAGGTTAGTTCACGGTCTTGTCTGCTGAGATATACGGTATGGTTTAATACAGGACGAATACGGTCTGTCAATACGGCAAGCAGAAACCCAAGTGGGAAAAGACCGAAAACAAGGCCCCCGGTCGATCCTGTGGTCTGAGCTCGGATGCGATCCTGCACCCTCAGATTAGACTTGTTAGTACAGTTTCAATACATACGGAGTACACATTCCATAAATACGAACAGCTCAATACACAGATCTCGTCAAGACACCGAACACTTTAGTTAAGTAACTACAGAGTACTTAACTAACTACGTGCAATAACCTTGACCAGACCAACTAGACCAGACCAGGCAGACTAGATTCCTCTGTTTGATTGATTGTGTAATATTGTCGATGGTGGATTGTGGATTGTTGATCGTGTTTGCTCTCTTTCTTTTCTTTTTTTCCCGGCTGTATTGCCCTATACCAAACTGCCAAATGCCAAAAAAAAATGCGTGCGTTGTCCGAACGGAATGGCACCCGGCGCAGGAGGACGATTGGATGGCGACCCCAAATAACCCTAACCGTCCTGGCGATAGTCCCATCTTTCGTCGCGCTAGACTCGATCCAGGATCTACCCTCTTGCGTCTTGACTGGAGCACCGTGACGAGATCTTTACTACTCCGTAAATTATCTATGGTATTCTACTTTCAGCCTGTATCGTTCGCTCGTTCCATCGTCTATTTAATTGTATCTAATATAATTTCAGAGGACGGGCCGGCACTACTCTACTCTACCAGTTGAGAGTCGTGGAGCGCAGAAAAAAATGATCGTGACAAGGCTGACCGACAGACCGACTGACATGTCGTTCTAGATTAGAGAGCGCGCGGGCGGCAAGGAGACATCTCCCATTTCCCCTCTCGTTCAGCCAGCGAGTATCTATGGATCCACGTTCAGATTGAGTGTCGCAGTATGACTTGCCCACGACCCAAGGGGGTTCGCGCGCGCCCTGCGTCTGTCTGCGTCTGCCAGCAGCAGACTGACAGACAGACAACAGATAGTTAGACGAGACCTTGCAAGTTCTGCAAAAGAGCGATGAAGCAGCTAAAAACAGACCCTTGCGCCGGAAAAGACAAGACGCAGCCTTACTAACACTAATCAGTGTAGTTATTTAATTAAATAGTGAACATGAACTCATTTTACAACCTACTCCGTACAGAGCACACCATACCATACTCATAGGCCTAGAGCCGGGCCCGGAGTCGGAGCCACACGCGTAGACCCGGCTAATTTATTTTTGCCAGCCCCCCTAGTCAGTAGTCAACATACGGAGGACTGTGATCGTCTGTTCGATTAGCCAGAATTAAGTGTGTTTGTTAATCAGTTCGCAGGTTTACAGAGATCCACTCTCTCTCTCTCTCTCTCTCTCTTTCTGACCACGGAAAAAGTTGTAAAGTCGTGTTCGAATGGTCGTTACACAGGTTAGTTAATCAACCTATTGAGGCCTGGTAGAAATTGTTTTGCTAATGTAGGGATGGGGCTGGATCGGGCCTTTTTACTCGGGGGGGCGGCAAGCGGGCGGGCTGGTCACTAATTACTAACTACTAAACTACTCTGTAGCGAGAGGATCATTTAGCGGGCAACCTGCTGAATCTTGAGGAGTCGGACGGGGCGTATTACTTCAGATAAACTTAGTTACACTGAACATGAGAACATCAACAGATCACGATCTCGTAAACCAAACGAGAAGAATGATTTGTCAATTCCCCGCTGGCTCACTTATTTATTTAACTAGTAATCCGTACGCACAGTACTTTAGACGCCCGGAAATAAGCTGGTAAGTACGGAGTAGTTCCGGACGACTCCATCTAAGATTTCCCGTCTCTTCTAAGGTTCCTTCGGACGAGACATCACGATAAATAATCATCTCGTACCATAAATTACAGCACAACATACGAGGATACCCCGGCCATTTCGGTCGCACAGAGCTTCGGCCCTGTGGGATGGACGGTTTGTTTCCATGTTTCCCAATCTGAAGAGCCGCCATGTGTGGTTCTTTGCACTTACTACGTAGTGACTAGATAGCCCTTGGGTATTTTGTATCACGATTGACATAGTAAGTATACACCAAGTAACTTAGTACTCCGGAGGTATTCAAATATGAGATTTATTCATCTCTAGACCCCCGACCTAATTTACCGGTCCTGTTCTTGTGATCGTAATAAATACCAGAGTGCGTAACTACGTGTGTATTAATTATGTACCTACGTATTATACTGAGTGTATCGTTGTATGTAATTTAGGCTTGACGGCTGATCGGCAGCGGAACCGCATCGTGCATTACGGTAAGATCTGTTTGGCAGGCCCGTCTAGGGCTCGGGTGTGCGTGCACATACAATTTACGTACCGAATACCGAAGACGTCCCTCTCGATCTAATTATGTGGTCCTGGTACCAGTACTGTAATTGATCGTCCTCTTTATCTCGGCCGCAATAACATTGCTTAACGTTAAAGTCCCTATAGTGTGTACTGTATAGTAGTGATACCGAATCTGCTTTTCTGTTATTCTGCTGTCTAATTCTAATCGTACAGTTCAACCCTTTATTCAAAGTAAATAGCGGTCAGGGTCAGCGCGCGCCCTGCTCGAAAATATAGAATCAGAGGAACGTGATTGGGCCGTCGAGAAAGGGAGGTAATTTCCCCCCGTGTTACAAAATTTACAGATCACAGAATAAATTTAATATTCGTAACGTAACTAGCCTATTATTTTACAAACTAGGATAGTACATACAACTTCGTATATTCTAGATAAAAAAAAAGAAAACAACCCTATCTCAATGAAGTACTTTTGTTCGTGATTATTCTCTGCCGGAAACGAGAGTGTTCGACAGATTGACCGACAAACTGACATTTGGGCTGCGAGTAGTAGTATCGTGTGCATAATGCATAGAGAGCACGATATAACTACGAAGTACAAGGTAAGTTAATGTAATATGTACTATTACACTAAAGCCAAACAGCCACGCCACGAGGGCATGCGCGAGCTACGCATACATTTGGCATATGTCAGGCCGTTCTCCAAGATTTCCCAAGATTCGGTTCCAAGTCTTATTGCTGTACAAATATACAGCTTCATCACTGCTGTCAATTCGCCCAAAAAGAAAAAGAGTTTCAACAAGTGGAATCAGGGCGGCTAATAGAGAGTAACTTATCAACATCCTTTGATCCAATCGTATAGCCGTATCGAGCGGTAAAGGAACAATCTGAAACAAACAACAAAAACCCGCACATCAGGACTTTGCGGTCTGTTAGCGCCCAGTTGGCAGTTCGACTTTGTTTGAGACTTGGAACTGAGTCATGTGTTTGAGTGTTTATTGTATTGTCGTACTCTATTGGTCTATGCTTTTCTGTAAGGAAGAAGGGGGCGGAAAAGACGAGAGTAAGGCTGTTTCACTTTGCCGCTGTGGACTTGCGACTGCTGAAAATTGATTTTTTACTACTGAGTTACCTGGATACAGCGCCTATGTAAATTATTTGAATATGCCAAATACGAAAATGTAATGTACTCTTCTCCTTTCCTCTTGTTTAGATACTCCGTGAATTACTACGTATAAATGATTATCTTAATTAGCGCAATACTCTTTGGGGAAGTCCTCTAATTCAATACGCCGTTCGGCGGACATTTCTCCACCACTTCGAATTTATTACTCGGTCTCCGCAAATCAGTAGTCACTAGTTACTCCGTACTGCTCATCAAATAGTGAACCAAGTTAACTGACTTATTGCTTACAGTAAGTCTATTGTATGCATGTCTTTGCAGGTGGACCGTGGAAAGGATCCGCCCAAGAAGCAGGGTTCTGTTCTAGGCTTCTACCTACCCGTGTCTCCTTTACGGACAGGAGGCCTAAAGACGCAAGACGCAAGATGCAATTCGCGAGCCAGTCTCCGAGTAGGGGAGGTCATTGGTTCACAAGCGACCAACGCAGACGAAGCGTCCAAAAAATAATAGAATAAAAAATTAGCGTTCCAAGTTTTTCCCTTGCGCGTTCTGACGTTTGTGCTAAGTTATGGTACACTAGTTACATCGTGTCTTGCGCGAAATCCAAAATAGAAATTATGCTTGACACCCGTTTTGAAGCCCTTTTTTCGGTTTTTAGTAAACTTTGAAATGATCGGTGAAGAAATGGAATTTTTGACTCTAGACCACCAGTCTTTCAGATTGTTGGCTCTCGATTATGATCGAGTCGAATGTTTGAATGACTCAAAGAAGATTGAAATCAAGCCCCTCATGATCGCGTAATTTTACAGAGGTAGTCGGTAATTTACAATCTTAACGAATACATGTATAATAATCGTAGATTAGATAAATTGTATTTTACATCGCATTCCTCTAAGACTCTGGAATCTATACTTTACTTACACAGCGAATTCAAATTCAACTCGGGAACAACCGGAAGAACGTTGAATACCCGTTATCATCCATGGATACAGTGGATTAGCCAAATGCTAGGTAGTTACCAGCTATCCCCGCTGTCAATGTAAAAGACGCACCGCGGCAGATCAACAGATGACCCGTCACATCCCCTTGAAATAGATTTCTGATCAGATCTAAGGCGGGATATGACATCTCAAACGAGGATGGAAGTGATATATCCTTCACCGCTCTTGCAAGGAAGAGGTCATCATTTGAAACAGATGCACGTACATCTATCTACATACATGTACATGTACATTACAGGTGCATATTCATCGGTAATCGAAATGCAAGTGTCAAGCCCCGGACCTATGTAAATGCAGTACATGCAGGTAAAATGTCATAAACCTTCCAAAAAAAAATTAGCCATGACAACGACACGACGGGCCTTATCTTGTGTAACCATCCATCCGTATTCAGCATTAGCAATGCTTTTTCCTTTTTGTCTCGACCTCTCCAGCCACTTATTTCTCATAAACCCACGCCTCCCTCTCCCATTTTCATGTTCGTTTCCCCCCTTGCTTCCCGGTGCAAGCCACCTCGGGCTTTACCTAGCTGACGTCTCAGGGTATCCATGGATATTTGTGATCGCCAGAAGGAAAAAAAATTATTGAATTTCCTAACTAGGTAGGTATAGGGTAAGTAGGTAACATCAATTTCCGTTCAGACCGAGAAGTCACGTCATGTCCGCCGTTCGATAGCTGCGCATCAGGCGGAGTGGGAAATGTAACACAGACGCAGAGATTTTGCTCACCGTTCTTTTACTCTTTTGCAAAGGTTTGGGTCTGAAGTTCAGGTCGTGATGATTTGTATGTTTGTCATTCGGGCTTTTTCTCTTGATTAGTAAATATGTGGGTGGTAGCCATGTCGATTCCGGGTAGTGAATCTCTCTATCTGTCTCTCTATTTTACCAGTCTCACCTTCTCCAATTAATACTTTGGAGTACTTTTTTAAGCAATGCTCATTATAATTATTTGGGAACGCTTTATTTCAAATTAACGTCGAATTTTGGCATATGCTCTATGCTCCCCGCATGCAAGTACGTTCTAGGGCTGAAACACAGCAGTATATAGGGTACTCTATACCTATACTGACTGCATGTTCCATTCTCAAAAGTCAAGTTACATCTATCTCAATCTCAATTGAATCTTGCGACCGAGTAAACCCATCAGAATGACGACGAAATGACAGGTAAGTAATCCTTTGTCATACTCCCTGATCTCATCTCATCACCGCCTCTTTGCCGGTTGAGTGGTGGTTACACAATGCCGAGCGGACAGAAATTTGGATCTACAGTTGATAGGAGTATGCATAAATCACGGGAAACGCTACGAGGAGAATGCTGATTGCAACGATTTTTACTTTAGAAAGAGAAGCTGTCTGTGACTATGCTGGATGGTGCAGACTGCTTTTGACCAAATCGTATGAATTCGTTGACTGGTTGACTGGTTGACTGGTTGACTTTGACGTTCGTACGGTCGAGTATGGAGTACACCAGTTCCAGTTCCCGGATTGAGGCTGAAGATAGACTTACGCGGAATGAAACCTATCCATGCAAGTCAGCTGAAAGGGCAGCGTTCATGCCTGTCTGGTCTACCCGTGCCCAGATAGCTTCGGCTACGTGCATTAACTGTTTCAAGATTGTAAGCGTGGGACGGGGGCTGCGGCTGGTCGCCACCGCGGTCTGGCCTGGTGATGGAGTCAGGACGCCAGAGAAGAATAGGTACAGTCGTTACCTACCTACGTTACACCAGACTTTAAAACAAATTCAGCAACCTGACGACAATCAGCTTTGAGCAGAGATGGGAAACTAATTCGGTCTGTACGACGGATAGACAACATGAATCGACGAATCGAATCCATTCCACCTTGGAACCCTCGGAAACCAGTCCAGCGCCACATAACGTACCTCTCTGGTGATCAACCAAGCATTTGCGGATTTACGCTGCACTGCGCTGCAGACTGCACAATGCGTAGCGGGTAATTCTGCCATCAAAGAATTCAATTCTAGACCACGAAGCCACTCATCCTCGAATTGATCCTTTTCTCTTTTATAAAGTCGGAAAAGGGGAAAGGGGAAAAGGAGAATAAAGAGAAGAATGGAAGATGAAACGATGTATTGTTACACAGTACAAGTTGGTCTACTATGATCGGGAGCGGGCCGTAAGTTCGCTGAGCCAGCCAGCCAGCTGGCCAACTCAGCAGATGGGATGATCAATACGAACGAGCGAGTCGTATGAACTAGGTTACCTACCTAGCTAATTTACATACTTGCGCAGTCGAAGTGAAGTGACTTCGAGTGAAGAGGGGGAAGACATTCAAGAATGTCGCTGTGCGGCCGTTGACTGTACTCGGTATCTTGCAGGTATCAATCAGACTCGTTGATAGATTTTCCGAAGGTTTAATTTAGTCTTTACTTTCGCGAGAGCAATGGAGCTAACATTGAAAGATTCCAGGGTCGCAACTGAACGTGCGCGCATATCAAAGAAAACTTGTACATGGTATCGAAATACTGCCATCTCAAACATGCCATGAATCAGTAAAGTAGTCCCTGCCGCGACCTCGGGAGTCTTGTGACGACTCTCGAGTCAGATCCTGGCCCTTATATCAGGGTCATGGTGTGTACCGAGACGTAACAAAGGGCCGTATCTGTACGAGCATAACAAGTTTGTAAAATACGAAATACAGCGGTAACATTTCGTATTTAGGTTACCGGCCACCTGTTTTTGCGCGGTGACTACTCGTACAACAGATCCAAAATGCAATTGATATCTGGTCTTAAATCGTACGAGTTAAATGGCCATGGAATCTCGTATCAGCCATTATTTGACCACCCCGTACTCCCTACGGAGGAGTCAGTAATGTCCCCCATGGTAATTATACATATCTTGTATTCTGTAATCAATCTGTAATCCTCCCGTGACTGGACTGGCTGCAAGGGCTTCCGCATCAGCTGCAAGTAGCCGGCCCGAGCTGCAGGCGGGCGGGCGGGCTGCGTGGGGATTTGGATTTCCTTCGACAAAAACTTCCAAAGCTCAAAGGCCCTTGTCTTGTCAGTCTAGTCAGTATAGTTAATTTAGTTGAATTTACACGAATGATTTTTAGGTTTACTAGTCTTCTCTAAGACCTGATGACGAGAACAGAGTAAGCGATTGATAGGCCTTCGTGACGGCGTATTCCAAGGCTGTCGAAGCTAAAAAACGCCTAGATTACGACCTAGAGAAATACGTGTCAATCAGACTAGTTCCTCGGCCTATCATTCTCCGCCTGGAAAGAGTCGTTAGAGGTGACTACTCGGTAGTCCGTACGACGTACTTGGAATACCTAACTTAGTAACTGGTTACACTGACTATTCATAATTCTAGTGATCACGACCAGGCTGTCTGATAGGTGTCAGCTTCCATACTAGCTACGGCTATGGAGACACGGAGATGGTATAGACAATACGCCCGAAATATGAACATCCTAAAGATGAAAAAATACGAAAACAAAAAACAGGGGCCAGGGAAACAGAGACAGAATTAGATTAACCTCGCATTGCATTCCCGTACTTACTTCCGCAGCCGGTCCCCAGGTTTAGTGCCGGTCACTTTTTGGCTAATGACTTGGCTGTTTTAGTTTGGGTGCATTTCATCAAGTAAAATTAACTAAACCTGGCGCCTTGACTTGTTTTCTCGAGAACGATCGTCCGATCACGGAGTGTGGTCTTGTCTTCGTGGCGGTTACGCGATAAGACGGTTTCACTTTCGCTTTGCACTGTGGAAACTATTCCTTGACTTGGGTTATCGCTCTTGTAGAACTTGCCACCTGAAATAAGTACCCAGGTACTGAAAAGTACCTGGGCATTTTGGTCCATACCGCCGTCCACGGATGTCTTTGAGTGGATCGCTTTGGAGGGTCGAAGAATGCTACTGAGATTCACTTCACTCGCGGCGCTTTTTCCTGCTCACTTAGCTATAGTAGTATCCCCAGTAGATTAGTTCAGTCATCAATTACCATTACCGATAAGATTGAGTCGTGGTTCTTTGAGTGTGTACTTTTCCCGTTCAATAGGTATTTACCGTACTGAAATACCTCGCAATGATCATCGAGATCAATCAGTTTTTATCCACCCAAGCTCCGTAGTCCGCAAGTCATTGAATGAATTCATGAATTCTGGTCACAATTGTGCGTTCTTGCGTCGTCAGCAGTGACCTCGGAGGATAAGTCAAAGTTGACTCTGTGGAAGGTTGTACAACAGACCTTGGACGATCTCCGTGTAAGACTGCCAGGCTAATTGACGAAGCGATCCATCCACTGTCTCCATTATCCATACACAATGAAATGACAAATCGCGAGAATACGGAGTAGTTAGCTAACTAACTATTGAGTACGCCCGTAGTCCGTGTCCGTCTAGATACTTACTTGTCAAATACATCGTTACAGCAATACAGTCTAAAAATACATTCTATCGAGACTAACTTAACAGATTGTGGTTCGGTAAGCTCCCGCCCCCGTTTCCCGCCGACGGGAAGCTCCACTTTCTGTACATGCACGCACAGTCGTCTAGTCCTTAATAGGTTAGTCCTGAAAGTCTGTATTACAGACGTATTGTATATTACGTATGTTATTTTTTCTCATTCTTTCTCTCCTTCTCTCTCTCTCGTAAAGTCTCTACTACACCACGGACAGCCAGGAAGAAATCAGTAGCAAAACTCATGACGAGCATTAATCAACTCTCAAGAACGTTAAGCGAGATAAAGACAGTGTGTGTGGTTGCCTTATCAGTGGACTGACTTTGACTGAGTAATGTTGGTTGTTGCGCCCGCCCCACTTGGTCTCCGCTGAATTTGCAGATTGACTGGTGGATGGCATGGCCACGTCGACACGCCCTATTTTCCCCTCTCATACTGACTTGCAAACCACCTTGTTGCAAACCAGTGAGTGAAGATCTAGTGAGAGGTGGGTATCCTGATTTTGATTCAATTTCCCAAGTGTGTGTATTCTACTTATGGTCCACGGAGTTTTTCCGTCTTGCCTGGAGTGCTTCCCTTCCTATTTGCTACTGCTTACTCGCTCCCCGATGACTATCTGCATGGCCACAGTTAATCCTTGACAACATCTCTTTTGGCTCAAGTTGAATGATTCTATATACCACGATACAATTTAGTAACTTTCCATGTACTATGTAATACTGGAACAAAATATCAACTTGCCAAGTTACGCTATGACCTTTGCTCCGTGCTCGGCCTATTACATTTTACCTTTTCTCTACTCTCAGAGTCTAAGTTACTGGTCTAGGTCAACTAGTCCGCCGCAATCAACACATTCCGCTGACCGTCAAATTCTCTTCTCCATATTTTTCCTGTTCCATTTTTCAGTCGTTGACAACTTGACATTCAAGCTATCTAGACTAAGACGATAGCGAGCCCGCCAATCATCTTCTCCAAAGACCCTTCACCTCCGACTCCCACTCTCTACTTTGTACAAGATAGACATAGTGTACACTGTACAATCTTCGCAAAACTCGCAGTCAGAGGTGTGTGGGTCCCATCCCCCCTTGCTTGAGGTTGCTTCTGTCAGCGCTGCAGTCTGTACAGACCACGTTGTTCCTGTTTTAACTGGTGCATTACCAGGCTGAAAAATTGCCTCATATCTCTAAATATGCTGGGGGACCTTTGACCACGGTCTTGCCCACGTCTCAAATGGGGCAGCCAACGTATCGAACAAAATTACCTACCTAGGTAGTAGGTAGGTAGGTTAACCTAGTTAAGTAGTTGCCGCAATGGATCAAATGTGCAATGAAATGTCAAGGAAAAAGACCCTGACCTGCAACAACCCGTCTTCGCATATTTGACTAAACCGAAGCGAATCTTAGTCAATGCGCTGCGAGTGCAAATCTCTGGATTACCAGCTACTAAACCTCCCTAATATCGATATGACTTCGTTGCAACCACTTCAATCTAATATTATAAAAACAAAGAATTCTTATGAGATTACTTTATGAGTAGGGACAAGTTAGCTTAGTAGCAGCTTGAATCCCTCTTTAACCTACAACAAGGCCTTCAAGCTGCGGGGGGAGGGTGTTGCAGCATATGATGCACTAATCAAGACTCCTAGCAACGCGCAGCTTTTTTGGTCTAGTTGGTTGCAACAAGTCTGCAAGACGTGCCCAACCGCGCAGAGCTGGCTTGTAGAAATGATTGATTGTCACCTGTTACGACATTATGGGATCTGAGTGCTCCTCAAACGCTGTGCGCAAATTCATGTCATATGTTTCTTTCTCTTTTACTTTCTGTTCAATAAAGTTTAAGGAACCAGGTGCCCAGTAACGCATCGTGATGAGCCAGAAGCTCTCTTCATGTATATGAGACTTCGAGAAACGCGGCTGGATATGGTCGTAGAAGATTTTGAACAGCGCTGCTGGAGTATTGAGCGCCAAAGAGCACCAGAAGGTGCCTCTTTCCCATCCATTTCGTACTATAGGATGTAATTGAAAAGGTCGGGGTAGCGCAGAATTGGCCTTTTCTTCTTCTTGTTCCAGAGCGTTCATATATTCCTCATGGAGCTTCTCATATTCGTGGAGCTCTATCATATCGACCGGTTGGCCCGATAGCCAAGATGGGGGTTGTATCATTTCCACAGGCCGAGAGCATGCCCACTCGAGGTCGATAATGCAGCTGATATTCCAATCGTCATCGACGAAGATATTGCTTGTATGAAGATCGGTAAGAGTCAAGAAGAAAGGTCTTCGATTGAGGTCACGCCGGAAAAAGCAAGACCAAACACTCCTCATAAGCATCAATGCACAGGCCTGATAGAAACCATCTTGAAGGTCTCTGACAGCATTGGGTTGATGACGAAAGCGGTTTTCGTGCAACGATATAATGTCGCCAATGTATGAACTAACCGTTGAGTGGGTGGCGTCTCGTTTTATATCTACAGGAATATATTCATTTTCCAGTAGCTGTACTTGAAATGTAAGAGGCCGATTGCTCAACTTCAGATACCCTTTATCATCCAGTATAAAAGAGCCGATCCTTGGTAATGGGATCCGCGTTAAAGCTATCATGATACGCGAAAGGCCATGGAAGAGATTTCTACGCAGGTCTAAGTCATGACGCCTTTCCTGCCACGTGTCGGAAAGCATTTTTCCTCTCGACGGATCCACATACTCAATCAGAATGTAGCCTATCTTCAAAGACGCAGCTGCTTCAAACCGATGCTGGACGTAGACAGGACACCTAAACAATCGTAAGAATCGGCGCCGAAGGGAATGCATAGCGCGAACTGGGAGCCAGAGAGTATCTAAAAGCGTAAACTATAAATATAAGCTATCAGAGACTGATACTGAACAGACTAGAGGGCAAGCACGTACGGTCTGACCGTCGGATAGGCCATATCCATACAGTCGAGGAATCGGTACTTCTGGGCAGTTCTCCTGGAGCCACGCGTATGTCCCAGTTTCACAGCGGATCTTTTCATCCGCGTTGCCAGGATGTGAGCTTTCTCCAACCTTATATGGTAGAGGGAATCTTATCACGGCAGGATGTCTCGGTCCATCGATATCAACACGGATGGTTACATTGAAACTTCCATCTATCCATTTCTCCACGTCTGTTACGTGGCAGGTACTTTCTAGTAAGCCAAGATGATGAGCAACGATTTTCTCAATAAGCAAACGGTTTCGGTAGAGAAAGGTGAAAAACTGAATCCTCTGGTCTCTGTAACCGAGTTCATGTAAAATATTGGCATCTTGTTTCTCCGCATGGGAGTATGTAATCTCGCCTCGAATAAGACGACGAGGTTTCAGGGTAGACGGAGACATCTTGGTGGAACGGACTTGAATCAATCTGCGCGAAGGTTAGAAGATGCGGATGGACATCGGCCCTGATAATCAATATTCCGCCGAGGGTCCTCTGCGTTAATTAAAACAACAAGAATCTGAAATAAATCCTTGTCCTGAAATGCGTTCAATCGATTCATTTACCTATTTATTTTTGCTCCAAATTTAACACAACATATCCACGCCCCAGGTTTATCGTCTTGATCTATTGTAGACGCGTAAAACTCCCATGGTACTTACTAACCACAACCAAATCAAGGTGGTCGAACAGTCAATGCACTGCAACATCAACCCTGCTTCGCAGCTTTCGTGGAGAAGATCTGCTGCCATAATTCCATCCATTGTCGTTGTGGGTGAGTCATTGGCTTGTTCGGATTGCGCACTATTTCGGTCATAATATCACGCACTCGCGTGCTCAGTTTCTTGAAAGCTAGCATTTGTTTCCAGTCGCGAACGGAAAATCGAATGCGGTTGTTGTCAATCGATATAATTCCAGAGTACATCTAGAGATGATTTGTGAGATGTCGGAAAGTCAAAAAATATAGTAAATATACTCTTCATGCATACCCTGAAATCAATGTCACCACACAGTAACGCAACCGCAAAGCTTTCCACCGCACTGGTCTCGTGAGCATTGTAAAGTCGGCTCCGAGTCTGCATAATATGGTAATACGACAGCCATCGCACAGAAGCGTCCACCTGCTTATTCACGGATGTGGGATGGAGGGAGATGTTTTGATTGTTGATGACATTGCGCCACCCTTTCCCTTCGCGTATAACAAGCTTTGGGTAGAAACTCCACGCAATGACGGAGTCGACTACCACATCGTTTGCGCTGTTAACATTGACTCTCTCAGGGATAACGAAGAATTGTCGGTTACGACCAGTGAAGCGAGCTCTGTATGAGGTTATTAGTATTCGTACACCCCCGTGGATCATTCGGACAAACCTTCGAAGTGACGTTTGCTCCTCTGCTTCCAGCCGTAGAAGCCCTGCGTCGACCATACTCACTACTAATTGCGTCTTGATATCTTCGATGTTCAACAAGGTCTGAGGACTGAGGTAATTTTTCCGACAGAATGAATACTCATTTATGCCTGGTGTTTCTCTGATCCGTTTCCAGGCAAGATAGGCATTATAAATAGTCAACAAGTCCGAATCACCTGCCCTTCCATTTAGTTTCCGTGAACAGTAAACGGCCTAGATTTCAAATTTACCTCGCTTAAATGACAATCGAGCCGCATCTCGCTGAGAATTCGATCCGATCGTATTTACGAATGGCGACTTAGACGACAAAATGGCTGCGATGCTGACGCACGCATCCAGACATTTGAAGATTGTTCCGTATATGATTAACTTACCCAGCCAAACGTCTAAAGGTAGCTTCGCCAGTTGCTTTCCCAAGGCAGTCAACCCTTCAGACGACGTGAGCGCCTTGACCTCTTTCAACGACTCGATAGCCCTGCGTATGTTCTTTAATGATGGAGGGTCCAGAGCTTCGAGAAGGGTACTTTCAACTTCTCCCAGGTTGCATATTTTTACACGTAGCACCAGATCTTGGAGGGAAAGTCTGAGTATCTCCGGTGTTTGTTGTTCTGACAGCTGGAAAAAGTGAGACAAACCAGCACAAATAGACTATCGTGGAATGACTTACCTTGTTATCGTGTCGAAACTTCGTGAATAGGTGGAAGCATATTCCCTTCTGGACACGTCCAGCTCGTCCTCGACGTTGTTTGGCATTGGCACGAGAGATAAACGACTCGACCAGCCGAGACAATTGCCGTTTTTCGTCAAATCTCGAATCAAAATCAGTCATGCATACGAAGAAAAAGATTATGTACACTTACCTCATGACTTTCTCTTTTCCAGCATCAATCACCGCTGTAATGTCCGGGATTGTGATACCCGTTTCTGCAATATTGGTGGCAATGACAATCTTTCTAAACCCCTCTGGAGGGATCAAGAATGCCTTTTCTTGATCTTCGCTGGCTATAGATGAGTGAAGACTGTGGATTACCCATCCCTGACTGAAAATAGGACTGGAAAGAATCTCATCATTAAGCCTTCGTATTTCAGCTAAGCCTGGAAGAAATACCAGAATCGCTTGGCTATATTGAATTAAGTCTGATCTTGTAGCGATTGTCGCCAGAAGTTGCGTTATCAGGCGGTAATCGAGTCGATATTCATCGAATTTCATAACAGTATCTCTCGTTCGTGGGGAGTAATTATTCAAAGAGGCCTTCAAACCAACTCTCGATTCATCGGTTGTTCCTTCGTCAGAATCAATCTCCTGATCATCTTCAAATGTTGTAGAAGTTGAATTGGAATCGTCCGACCGATATTGTGAAAGCTCGATAGCATCTTCAAGATACTTGACTTGCACGGGAAACGTCCTTCCAGGAATATTTAGCACTGGTGCACCACCTAGATAATCTGCGAATTTTTTGGCGTCTACCGTGGCGGACATAAGCACCACCTTGAGCTGTGGTCGTTGTGCAAGCAATCGCCTCAGGACAATCAACAAAAAATCGCTATCGATACTTCGCTCGTGCACCTCGTCAAGTACGATATGTGAAATGTCTTGCATTTCATTGGGTCTTTCCAACATTCGAACAACAACTCCAGTGGTACTAGCTTCTATATTAGCAATGTGGCCAGGAAATGAAATGGGATAACATCAACGTACGCAAAAATTAGCTTTGTACTTTTGCTGACTTTGCTCTCCAGTCTGATGGCGTATCCAACCAACGACCTGGCCGTTCCAAGGTCTTGATGTCGTTCGCCAAGTTCCTCACTAACACGACGTGCTAGAGAGATAGCTGAAATCCTTCGCGGCTCTGTCACATACACTTTACAATCTCGACCGTTCACAAGTTCGTTTTCCATGATGAACGACGGAATCTGTGTACTTTTGCCACTTCCGGTTTCACTGCAAATGATTATGGCTTGATTGTCTGCCAGAGTGTCAAGAATTTCCTGTTTGTATGCCCATACCGGCAGATTCTGGCGAGATAGCGCCATTTGCTGAAAGGATGCGGTAGCTGATTTTTCATTCCAAATATTGCGCAGCCTTTCGACATCGATCATCGCACTTCGAGACTCAATGTTGACCGAGGATTGTTCTTGACCGATTCCATTTCTTTTTCGAAAATTGTCTGAAAGTACTACGTCGTGCTCATACTTGCCGTGATTCTCTTCAATAATCTTCTTTAGGTATCGAACGCTTCGTTTATCGGCGTCATCCTCCTGTAATTTAAACATTTCCGCAAACTCTTTGTAAAGATCTCGCCAAACATTTGGAAGTCTCATGTAAGCTTTGTTCTCCTTCGTGTTCGTCCCGGATCCAGATACAAGGAAGAGTGCAAGAGTAGATGCATATGCCTTTGCCTGCTCTTCTGTAGCGGTTGCGATTGTATCCATCGATGCAAATACTGTAAAAGCATTGCAAGTGATAATGTGACCTGCTATGACCAATGGAAACGGCACATCCTGAGATTTAGCCCATTTGACTTCGACTGCAATTCGATTACAGAATGGAGCCACCGTGAGTTTTTTGTAGACTATCGTACAGCTAGGGTCCCTATGCTTTATGGTCAACTTCCTCTCTTCTCTCTGGTTGTTCACATCAACTTTGAAGTAATAACCTACCTGGCCTTGCACACCTCTTTGAGAAGCTTGTCAGGCTCGACACCTCCTACCGACTTTTCAAAATTTCGTACTGTCTGTACTTTTTCTGAATGTTTCTGAGCCAGTAACAGCTCATCAGCCGCACTTTCTGCAAACAGGCCTCCTAAAAGTTCATCTTCCGATTCCAGAGCTTGTACGATGCCGGCATCAGTTGTGTCATCAAGCTCGGTGGACTGCTGCTGCTCAATTTTTGGGCGCTCTTCATCGGTGGGAAGTGCTTTTTCTTTTTCACGTAAAAAAGCTGATTCCCTCATCAGATCAAGTAGCTTCTCCCTCCACTTCGATTCTGCAGCCTCACGATCGAAGAGAATGTCCGATTCAATCTTTGCTAACTTCTGTTGAAGTCTTGTAATTTGAGGGCTAGAGATATTGGGCGGGGGTTTTCCTCGCGCCTTCCCACGACCGTTGGACTGTTCGAAAAGCTGAGGACTGAGCTGGTACATCTTTGTTTTCGTAGAAATATATTCATCCTCGAAGTCATCAGGGTCGAGCGACGAATCAGAGTAATCGCTGAGACTTGAGTCAATTGTAGTAACCGCTGGATCCTGACGTGCAGGCTGTTTTGTGGCCTTCCTGCTTTGCACATTTTGCTGTGCCGATGGAGTAGCGGACTCCCCAACCAAGTCTAAACAGTAGAAGAAAAATTAGTTAAGCCATATTCTTTATAACTTGGGTCCTTTACCGGATACAGACGCTGGATAAACGAAGCTGCTGCTTCTTCTGGTCTCCCCAATGGTTCACTCTTTGCATCGTATTGATCGAGCTCCGTAGCACCACATTGTATTGCCAACCAATCGAATGATTCTTCAAGATTCCAATTAATAGTCTTGGCGGTGCTCGAAGACGTTGAACTATAAGCGACGATAAAGTTGAGCAACGAGCTTATTCGATCTTCAGAAAACCCAAGTCCTTGGATTGTGTTTTTCAAAGTCCAAAGTCTAGCAATAAGTTCCTCCTCTCGTCCAGAATCTAGGTCCTTCTCTGGGGGCAATTCAAGATGATCCTGCTCGACCTGAGCGAGGGCTAGTATTTGGTCTTGTAGCTCTTGAGAAACCCATTCGGTCAAATTCAAGATATTCGCCTGCGATCGAAGCAGTCGGCGCTCAGTTTGCAGCCTGGAGACTTGGCGAACGGCTTCACTCTTAGCTTTCCATGCAAATTTATCGACAAGGATCTGAAGCTCGGCCTCCTCAAAATGCTTCTCAAGCGCTTCTGGAGAGAGATCTTGAAGACTTTTCTCTTTTTGGGACTCAGACTGACCCTGCGACGTCTCTTTTCCCTCTGATGGCTTTTCGTCTTCTGATACCCCCAAAGAGGATTCCACTGTTGAAGAGAGCGCACTGGAGCCGGCAGTTTTCGGCTTAGAAGGGACAGATACAGTGGCAAATCCTCTAGCTGGATTTGACGCAGCTTTTTTCTTCTTTTTATTTGGAGGCATTTCTCAATCGATGCCCTAGTCAAGATTAACTAGGATAATAGGCGCAGGTACCCAGGGACCTTGCCATTAGATATGTAGCTTTAGCGAGACCCCGCAGAAGACGAGAGTTGAGAGGAATACACTCCAGACTCGGTGCAAAATGAGGGACAATTATCAAAATCTTTGTCAGAGAACAATGAGCCCAAATTTAAGGATAATTTTTTCGAGGTTCAGATTAAATTTTTACGCTGCTCAAATCAGCGAAGGTACTTCTTTGTGGTACTCCGACTGTACGTAAGGGCAGGTGCGGCGTGCGGCGCGGGCAACGGAAGCTTCCCCCACAATGAACCTCAAAATCTTTTTTATGACACAAGTGAGAGACATTTTTACCTGTAAACGTTTCTGATTTTGCCAGTCCGTCACTCAATTCAGCTCGACATGCCCAGTACCTACCAAAATGGATGATGTGAACTGGGATGACATTCGCAAGGGTGATTTGCAGACCCTTGAAGTCGCACTCTTGTCGAGCTCAACCTCTCGCCGCGTGAGGGTCCTTCAATCAATTCGAGAAAAGCACGGTATAGCAAATTTCATTGGCAGCCAACAAGGACCAAATTGGTGAACTGACATATCCTTGAAAATTTTTATAGGACAGCTCCCTCTGGAAGAAAACCACAAGTTGTTTCTGGATCTTCTTCTCCGAACGTATCCTCTATATGTCGATCGCAATTCACGACTGGCCGTCCAACAGTGCTTAAACGCAATTTTAAAATCCACAACAGAACAAGATATCAAGTACCTCGCTACGAGAATACGGAACGAATGTGCGAAACCTAGTCTCTCAACTGCCTTGGCATTTGTGCTCATCGAATGGTGTTGTATACTACTACTGCACCCTAGCATCACCAGCTTTCCGATTCAAGTGGTTCTGGATGTTATATCTGCAAATGCGAGTGTTTTGGAATTATGCTTGGGCGTTGATTCAAAGCCGGCTGTGAGACAATCCGCGATTCGAGTAACACGTCGTGCCTTACGGGCGATTATCACTTCCTTGGGAGAGGATATTGTTCGTGAATCCGTTACCAAACTCACCAGCGGTACTTCACCGCAGAGGAATGCACCCTATCTGGGTATTATATCCGGCGTTTGTGCGCGGCTCCCGGGAAAGAAAGAGCTTGTAGCTGGCCTCAAGAAGCCAATCTTGAATTTCTACACCAAAGAAATTCTGGCCTCGCGAAAATCAGTGCCATCACACATTGCGGCAGGGCTTTCGGATTTTTTTTTATCTTACGTCACGTATGAAGACGTTGTTGCCGATATTGTGCCAATACTTGAGAAATCTATATTGAGATCTCCTGAAATTACGCTTGACGGCATTATTCCTCCGCTTTGCTCGTCTCTCCCGGCTGATATCGATCTTTCCGACCCTGTGAGCAATCGTCTTTCGAAACCTCTTCTAACCAGTCTGAAATCTACAAATCCTGTCATCAGGCAGGGTGCTACACTTTCATTCCAAGCTTTAATAGCTAAATGCAAGACAGAGAATCTACTCTCAGGTGTAGCCAATGAGATCCTGGGGCCCTTGAAGAGTCAGAAAATCTCGAATACCGATCATCGGGCGTCGCATGTTGACGTGTTGTATTCGATACCATGCTACAAAGATCTTTCCCTGGAGCTGGTCACAGGCTTGGTTCTAGTGGCCACAAAGGAGTCAAACGAGTCCACTCTGGCAGCAGAGCTTAAAGCCCTTTGTAAACATCTGAGCTATGTCATAGATTCTGAATTATCTCTCAAGAACGAGACAATAACGGCGATATCAAAGGCATCTTCGGATAAACGTGCAACTTTCCGCAAACTCTGGCAGCTTCATTTTGCAGAGGTTCTTTGGCATGCCAAACCAGAAAAGCTGACCAGCTCGTCAAATCAACCACTTGTTGACGCTATTCTCACTAAGCTGAAGGAAACGTTTAACGAAACCGTCGCAAATCCGCTTCCATCTGCCCAAAGTGGTCTCGTGGCTGGCGCTTATTGTTTCGTGGCTTTATGCGGCTTGTTAAAAGATACGAAGTCTATTGTTGGTTCAGATGCCCAAAATGTTCTTGAGCAGTCTGTTTTATTGGCTCCCAAGCCGTCCTTCTTGCTCAATCCGAAAATTCTCAGCAAGATATCATTAGAAGATGACTTCCGGTGGCAAATAAGAGCGCTAAAAGCGGTTGCTGCAGGTTCCATGTTGAGTACATTCAATGCAGGGGTCCAAGGCGCATGGAGTCAAGCATTCATCTTCCCAATTGCTAGTCCAGGTGCCACTCCTAAGATCAGAGAGGAAGCATCTACTGCATTAACGGAGGTCTATTTAAGTGATCCCTCCACCGTCGGAAATGTTATCGTCAGCGGATTATGGTCCTGGTTGCTTGCCACCTCAGTTGCTGATAGAGAATCCGCAGCTGTAGCAGCAGGCGAGGGCAGTCGTTATCTGCTGCATTCAGTTGTGAAATCCATATGCCCCAGTGCGTCTAGCTCTGAATCTCATTCTGAAATTCTTGAAAAAGCTCTCCAAGAGCAAATGGTCAAACTACTTGTCCTCTGCCGGGAAGATCTAATACCTAAAGTATCCTGGATCGACACTTGTTTAAAATCAAGTGTAGATCCCGGCAAGCTTGTTTCTGATTTTCCTGATCTTGCGGTTCAGCAGCTCTTTCGAGTATCAGAAGATCCCGTGCAGTCAAAAATCGATCGCGCTCAGGAAGCCATTGGAAGCGCAGCCGCAGATCTTGCCTTCGTTGCTCCAGAGGTGATGTTGCCCCGGATCGTCAAGATGATTGAAGATGATTTAGCGAGCTACCGGATTTCCGGATTCACAGCCACTGATGCCGCAATTGCTCGCACGCCAGAAGGCACAGCTTTTGTAGACGTATTGAATACCAAGTCATCCCAACCACTGTCCGATAAAAACATCAAGGACTATGACACTCTGAAATGGGAAGAGGAACTTCGCGCACAGATCGCACAGAAGCGAGGACAGACCCAAAAAAAGCTAACTGCAGAGGAGCAGGCAAAGGTCAAGGCACAGTTGGAAAAAGAAGCTGGTATCCGTGCGAATGTACTCCGTGAGATACAAAGGATTGAGCGAGGATGTATTGTTGTTCGCGGGCTCTCGAACGGGCCCCCGACAGACACAGACGGCTGGATCAACACAGCCATTACGGCATTGCTCTCTTTGGCACGTCTGAACGCCGGTCTTTTTGTGGGCGATGTTGTCTCAAAGGCATACATTGCTTGCGCAGAAAAGCTTTCGCCAAGACTAGGCCTACTAAGGCCATTTATTGGCATTGCAACCTTGAGAGCGATTGGTAATACCAACTTGCCAAAGGAATTGGAGGCCGAACCACTTGGCGATCTTGTTACCAGGATTTTGTACAGATTACGATTCGTTTCTGAACAGCTTCCGTTTGATGCTACATCTCTCGCCTACCTTCTACCTCTGGCAGCTTTAGTACTGACGCAAGACGGAATTGACGAAAAGAAAGGTGAAGATGGTGGGGAGCAAGTCTTACTAACACTGGAATTTTTATCATTCCATTCTTCTGTTTTCGCAGACGCGAGACTCCCTCGCAGCGAAGTGTTACAACTCCTCATCACATCACTACTGAAATACTCAATACATTATAAATTGATCAAAGACACACTACTTGACGTCTGCAGATCTATTTCTCACAATATTTCGTCTCAAGAAATCGAAGTTCTCCTTGAAGGAACAATTGTTTCGGATGTCTCCGTTCGAACTTCAGTTTTGCAAGCCATCGAAGCTGAAATTGATTTGACAGACCTTGATTTTTCGGAACATATCTGGCTATGCTGTCATGACCAGGTGGAAGAGAATGCAGAAATTGCCGAGGCTATCTGGGAAGATAACGCTCTTGATGTCGATGAAAATTCATATTTGAAGATTATGAAGTATCTTGATTCAAAGGATGGCCAGCTCCGGGGTTCTGCAGCCCGAGCCCTTGCCCATTCAATTGAGCTGAATCCGTCAACGTTTGAAGCTGCTCTTTCGGATTTGCAAGCTAAATATGCAGACGAAGTCAAACCAAAGGTTCCCGGCAAAGACAAATATGGAATGCCCCTCAAAGTTGACGCGACAGATGCCTGGGAGATTAGAAGTGGCATTGCTTTAACTTTCAAAGCAATGACGCCAGTCTTTACAAATGATCACATCGTGTCATTCATGCAGTTTTTGATCGATGGCGGTCCATTGGTCGACAAAAATTCTATAGTCAGAGAGCAAATGGCAGATAGCGGCAGATCAATCGTTGAAGAAAGGGGTCAGCAAAAAGTCGAACAGCTCATGACTCTATTTGAGAAGACGCTCGAGACTTCCGACAAGGCCACTGAAAGCTCTGACTGGCTCAATGAGGCTGTCATCGTGCTTTATGGCTCTCTGGCAAGACATCTCAAGTCTGGTGACTCGAGATTAGATACAGTTATTAAGAAGTTACTAGCAGCGCTTCCGACTCCGTCTGAAATGGTACAGTCTGCTGTTGCCAGTTGTCTTCCGCCATTGATTCGATCCTCCGGTTCTGAGACGGAGGGCTACGTCAATGAGCTTTTGGATCAACTTCTGCATTCCAAAAAATACGCATCACGGCGGGGTGCAGCTTATGGTCTCGCTGGTATCGTTCAAGGCCGAGGTGTTTCCGCTCTACGAAAATACCGTATCATGTCGTCCCTTACAGATGCCCTCGATAACAAAAAAGATCCGAATCAGCGCCAAGGAGCTCTCCTAGCTTACGAACTTTTTTCTGCTGTGCTGGGAAGAGTCTTTGAGCCCTACGTTATTCAAATCGTACCTCACTTGCTCTCAAGTTTCGGAGATCCTAGTATTGACGTGAGAGATGCTTGTCTTGATGCTGCTAAAACTTGTGTTGCAAGTCTGAGCTCTTATGGGGTCAAACAAATTCTACCCACTCTATTGGAAGGTCTTGACGATACACAGTGGCGAAGCAAAAAGGGTGCCTGTGATCTTTTAGGTGCTATGGCATATCTCGATCCTCAACAACTGGCTATCAGCTTGCCAGATATCATTCCACCGCTCACCGACGTTTTGAATGATAGCCACAAGGAGGTCCGCAGCGCCGCAAATCGAAGTTTGCAACGCTTCGGTGAAGTTATCAGTAACCCAGAGATCAAGAGTCTCGTTGGAATCCTTCTCAAGGCTCTAAGCGATCCTACGAAGTACACGGACGAAGCATTGGACTCACTGATCAAGGTTTCCTTCGTGCATTATCTTGACGCGCCTTCTCTTGCGCTTGTTGTCCGTATATTGGAACGTGGACTGAGTGACCGATCAAACACCAAGCGAAAAGCTGCTCAGATCATCGGCAGTCTGGCTCATTTGACTGAAAGAAAAGATCTCATTTCTCACTTGCCAATCCTGGTTGCTGGCTTACGTTTGGCAATCGTGGATCCTGTTCCCACAACCCGAGCTACGGCTTCCAAAGCGCTTGGATCGCTCATCGAGAAACTGGGCGAGGACGCGCTTCCAGATCTCATTCCAAGTCTTATGTCTACTCTCAAGTCAGACACTGGAGCAGGCGACCGGCTGGGATCTGCGCAAGCTCTTTCCGAAGTTCTTGCTGGTCTTGGTACAGTCCGTCTGGAAGAAACTTTGCCAACCATTCTGCAGAACGTATCCAGTTCAAAACCATCTGTCAGGGAAGGATTTATGTCATTGTTCATTTTCTTGCCAGCTTGTTTTGGAAACAGTTTTGCGGCCTACCTCAGCAAGATCATTCCACCAATTTTGGCGGGTCTTGCCGACGATATTGAAGCGATTCGTGAGACTTCATTACGAGCAGGTCGCCTCTTGGTCAAAAACTTCTCTTCGAAGGCTATCGATCTTCTGCTGCCTGAATTGGAGCGCGGTCTAGCTGATGACAGCCACAGAATCAGACTTAGCTCAGTCGAGCTGGTCGGAGACTTGCTGTTCAATCTTACTGGCATCACCAATAAGGTTGATGCTGAGGAGCAGGAAGAGGGTGCGGCCCAGGCTGGTCAATCACTGCTCGCAATCCTCGGAGAAGAGAAGCGAAACAAGGTATTGTCTGCGCTCTATATCTGCCGCTGCGATACCTCAGGTTTGGTCCGAAGTGCAGCAATCACAATCTGGAAGGCCCTTGTCGCCACGCCCAGAACCCTCAAAGAACTGGTTCCTACTCTCACGCAACTCATTATTCGCCGCCTTGGGTCCTCCAATATGGAACAGAAGGTTATTGCGGGCAATGCTCTGGGTGACCTAATCAAGAAAGCCGGAGAAAGCGTCTTGGCTACTCTTTTGCCGTCACTCGAGGATGGTCTCAGAACATCGACTGATGTAGACGCTAGACAAGGTATCTGCATTGCTCTTCGAGAATTGATTACATCAGCGTCTCCAGAAGCCTTAGAAGACTACGAAAAGATTCTTATCTCCATCGTTCGTGTGGCATTGGTCGACAGCGACACGGAAGTTCGAGAAGCTGCTGCCGAAGCATTTGATGCCCTGCAACGTATTCTCGGTAAGAGGGCTGTTGATCAGGTCCTACCTTACCTTCTTTCTCTGCTCCGAAACGAGGAGGATGCCGAACAGGCGTTATCTGCACTTTTGACTCTGCTCACTGAAACAACGCGCTCAAATATTATTCTTCCTAATCTCATACCTACGCTTCTTACGTCTCCAATTACTGTTTTCAATGCAAAGGCACTTGCATCTCTAGCAGAAGTTGCTAGTTCTGCAATGAATCGCCGTCTGCCTGCCATCTTGAACGCGTTGATGGACGAAATGATCTCGACAAAGGATGAGGAGCACCGAGCAGAGCTCACATCCTCATTCGACACGATACTTGTTTCTGTTGACGAATACGATGGATTGAATGTCGCAATGAGCACTATGATGACTCTGATAAAGCACGACGATCATCGCCGGCGAGCAAGCGCTGCGGAAAGATTGGCCAAATTCTTCTCCGATGCTGAGATTGATTATTCAAGATACCATCAAGATCTCATCCGTGTCTTGCTCATTTCGTTTGACGATGGGGATAAGCACGTTGTCAAGGCTGCTTGGTCGGCACTGAGCCAATTGACATCTCACATGCGCAAAGAAGAGATGGAGCTGCTGGTGGGTTCCACACGTCAAACACTGCGACAGGTTGGAGTTCCTGGTGTTGCGCTACCTGGCTTCAGTTTGCCCAAGGGAATTATGGCAATATTTCCAATTTTCTTGCAGGGTTTGTTGAATGGAAATACAGATCAACGAACGCAAGCTGCATTGGCAATTGCCGATATCATCGATAGAACTGCCGCGGATTCTCTAAAGCCTTTCGTCACTCAGATTACGGGTCCTCTGATCCGAGTTGTTTCGGAGAGATCCGTCGATATCAAAGCCGCGGTATTTTACGCACTGAACAAACTTCTTGAAAAGATTCCGTTAGCTGTCAAACCTTTCTTACCGCAATTGCAGCGAACATTCGCTCGAGGTTTAGCAGATAGCACCAGCGAGACCCTACGAAACCGGGCTGCGAAAGGGTTGGGTATTCTTATTACACTCACACCTCGTGTAGATCCTCTTGTTGCCGGTAAGTCTGGATTTAATGTTTTTTTGGATGAATGATCACCGCTGACGCACTTGTAGAATTGATCACGGGTTCCAGAACGGATGATGACGGAGTCAAAAATGCAATGATGAAGGCACTTCTTGAAGTGGTGGATAAGGCAGGCGGTAGCATGAGCGAGGCCTCAAGAAATGCAGTGCTTGGTCTCATAGATGATGACAGCAGCGATCGTACCGGTATAGTCTCGCGCAAACCATGTCGGTGGCCTTTTATTTCTAACATCTCTTCAGATACTATGGCGATGACGAACGCAAAACTGCTTGGTGCATTAGTAAAGAGTCTACCACCAGCTACGGCTATACCGTTGATCAAGTATGTGCCTTTCTTCATTTAGAACGACCGTTTTTAAGTGATACTGACTACTATCTTCAGATCTCGAGTATTGACTACAAACTTCTCTCATGCTTCTATTCTGTGTTTGAACGCTATACTTGTGGACGCTCCCAAGACACTGCTGGAAAATTTTGCGGCCGAAACGCCATCGGTGATCTGCCAGGGTATCTCAAGTTCCGACGTAAGTATCTCAATTTTTGAAATACAATCGATTACATGAGCTGATCCGTGCTCCACAGCCTTACATATCCGACAACAGTGTTCTAGCATCAGGCAAATACATTTTGACACAGAGTGACAGCAAGAATTTCGAGACGATGAAACCTGTCTTCGAAAGTCTTGCATCTGTGATACCACCGGGCCACCCTGCTGATACAAGGCGCCTTGCGCTTGTTGTGCTGCGAACCATCAGTCGATTCCACCCGGAGTATACCAGACCACACCTTGGGCAATTGGTCCCACCGATCTTTGGCAGCGTTCGTGATCCCGTCATTCCAGTCAAGTTGGCCGCGGAAGCAGCTTTCCTTGCGATATTTGATGTGGTGGAATCCGAAGGAGCTGTCTTCGACAAATATATCTCAGGCCCCGGAGCGGAACTACCTGCGGGCCCGAAGCGAAGCATCATGGATTACTTCAAACGGGTCGCTCTACGACTGGCTACTCAGGCGCGTGAACGACGAGAGGCCGAGGGCGGCCAGGGCGGATTAGGCTTGTCAAATGATGAGGTTGAGGATGAGCGGGAGTTGTGGAGCATAGGCAGGATTGATCTAGGAGAGGATACCTTTGGAGTTGAGTAATCTGGTGTTCGGATCTCATTCCATAGCGTTTGAAGTACATAGTGCAATCATAGTATTGCATATTCTCTATAGCCTACAAGTTATGAACAAAATTTCTCTTCTGATTGACCTCAATGTCGTAACTTTGTCGTGAGATGCTCCACTAAAATTTGATGTCCTTGTGATATTCTTACCCTCTGCGAAGCATGCCGCAGCATTCAAGATAAATTCACAATAGCGCTTAATACAGAGAACCCTCGATCACAATGGTCAAAAAGCGTAGTTCTGATTGCAAGAGTAAAGATGAGTCAGAATTGTTCATGATGCTCTCTGCCTTAGTCAGCAAGGTCAGCAAGAATGTTTGAATGAGAATCGACTCGATCTAGACTAGCGCGCGGGGCTCAAGCCCTAAGGTGGATTTTTCTCCAGTTCGCTTAGCGATTACCTAAGCAGCACCCGCTGCCAGTCTGGTGGCTATCCTCCTCCTCCTCTTTGACTTCACCCGTCGATAATCGTCTCGATTCCGATCGACGAACTTTCAACGCCAAATCGACCGTCGACAACCCGACATCAAGATGTAAGTACAGCCCTCTGATGCATGGAAAACATACTACACGACGAGATCTATCATTTGCGACTTTATTTTTGATACTTTCGCAATGAGGAGTCGATTAAATTCGACGATAACCAAATCTTTTCTTTCCATCATGGCCCAAACCTCTTTATGAAGCACGCAGCGGGAACTGATTGCCTTTTTTTTCTATTTGTATAGGGTCAACCTCCGTACTCAGAAGCGCCTTGCGGCGTCCGTGATCGGCTGCGGTAAGCGCAAGGTCTGGCTCGACCCCAATGAGATGAGCGAAATCTCCAACGCCAATTCTCGTCAAACCGTCCGCAAGTTGGTCAGCGATGGCCTCATCATCCGCAAGCCCGTCACCATGCACTCTCGTGCTCGTGCTCGTGAACTCACTGCTGCCCGCCGAATTGGCCGACACCGTGGTCTGGGTAAGCGTAAGGGTACCAAGGATGCTCGTATGCCCAGGTACGTTTTGTCTTTCGGTTCAATTAGACTGTTGTCGGCGTGGCTTGTTTCTTTGTGTGAGATTGGACGACATCGCTAAGACGGTTTTTTACTATTACAGCCAAGTTCTGTGGATGCGTCGTCAACGTGTTCTCCGCCGCCTTCTCGTCAAGTACCGTGCCTCAGGCAAGATCGACAAGCACCTTTACCACGAGCTCTACCACCTGAGCAAGGGTAACACTTTCAAGCACAAGCGTGCTCTCGTTGAACACGTTAGTCTACTGTTCCTTATGAAATTACATCGCAAAAGACCTGGATGATTGACGTTTGCAATACAGATCCACAAGGCCAAGGCTGAGAAGCAGCGTGAGCGTGTTCTCAAGGAGGAGATGGACGCCAAGCGGGCCAAGACCAAGGCTGCTCGCGAGCGACGACAGGAGCGTATCCTTGCCAAGCGAAATGCATTGGCTGGTGACGAGGAGGCTCAAGAGTAAAGGAGTGGCGAATCAATATCCGGCGCCGGCTGGTCCCTTGATGATGTTGCAAGAAGAGAAGCAGTCAAAGAGGGGGGAAACCGAAATTAACACACGAACTGAGATTTCTTTCATGGTGTTTCCCTACAAAGCAAATACAAATAATTGCAAAAATTTCTATTTGGGTCATTTGATTCCAACAAATGAAGAGAAAAGTCGTGTGACGATGGAGATTCTCGCTAGACGTTTACACTTCATTCGAGAAAGCCTCATCTCTGCTTTTCTTTTTTTAACGACTGGGGCGGGATCGGAAATTTCCTTTGCATTTGGAGTTCTTTTTTGTTCTTAGGAAAGTGACAGAAAAGAAATGATACAAAATGAAAATTCCCCAAATCCACTTGTAACCTTGATTCAGCCTATCGAGACGGCCTGAACTCCAACATCTCGGAAGAAACCGAAATGTGCGCTCAAGTAAGCTTTTCTAAATGCCATGTTGAGGTCGTCTACATTATTGCCCGAATGCTTCTTTGTAGTTGGCAGTTTCCGGGGTAATGACGAGGCTACCCAGAAAACATGAAACGCGATGTTAGAAAATTGAACGGGCCCATTGAAAATTGGATATTCGACTACATGCTTTATCACTGGTCGTCTAGATTGTGGTCCCTCCTAGGTGCAGAGTTCTTACATCTGCTTGTTGACGAGGGCATTCTAGATTAGACTAACCCTGTGCACGAAAATGGAATACTTGAAGCGTCTCGAAGCATAAGCATATACGAGCAGGCTCCTGAAATAGACGATAAGTCGTAACAATGTCATTATAGAGTAATTAGACACATGCAAAACAAAGAATCGCTTAAACGTTGCCCACCGACGTTTAGTACAATGCTTGCCAAATAGGTAACAAGATGGTGCATTTTGTCAAATAAGGGAATGCAAATGTAATTTCTTTTGGGTTTAATACTCAATTCTCTTCATGAGATATTTCTTGAAGCGCCCTGTGCAAGCCCCTGGAAATATCCGCCTCCCTGTTCAGACTCCTGTCGCTCTATCATCGGCGTCGGATGAACCGAGGAGTGTATTGTGGGTGGTCTCTCCAGATCAAATGGATCGCTGTAGGTGCTACTCCTATCTTTGCTATTCCAATCCTCCGAGATCCAGTTTTGTGGCATCAACGGTGAAGATGCGCGAGTATTCGGTAAGTTAAGAGTGAAGTTTGAGCCACTGAGTCTATCCCCGATTTTACCTTGACCGCGGGGTTCGTTGCGATTTTGGTCCGAGTCCTCATCGGCGCTGTCAAACATGTTCAAGTCGCTATTGCGTACCGTAAGCGGCAGAGTGAAGGGGGCGTCCTCATACTGTTCTGCTGCAGAGTCGGCAAAGGGGTTGACTCCCATAGCATTGCTTTGTGTGGTCGTGGGGCCAGCTTGCAAAGGAGGATCCGCGAACGGATTTGAAGAGTCAGATTCTGCTCCAAATGCTCGGGGTACATTATCTGTGAGAACAGGTGTCCTTTTTGAAAAATTGAACCGTGGCATTCGTTCCGAGATAGTAGCTTGCGTCGGCGGAGCAGTCTGCGTTGGTGGAATAGCCGTGTCGTTTGAGTCCCCTTTCCTGAATTTTAGATTTCGGAGACCTGCCAAGGCTCCTTGATATTTATCGTAAATGACAGTCTTGGAAGCAGCTATCGATTTAGACGCTGTATTTCCAATCGATTGCTTCATCCCAGCAACTCGTGCACTCGGACCTTTTTCTCCTGTATTCGATGGTGGCGAGGTCCGTCTCTTCCGCCGGCGAAAGTAGGCACAAAGTATAATCAATAGAACAATGGCAACAGCCCCCAGCGACGCTCCAATCGCCGCTGCGACGACATTCTTACTTGGCACCGGGCCCGATGTGGCGCCTGAACTGTTACTTGCGGACGTTGATGTTGACGAAGGATTTGTCACTGATGTAAATGCTGGCGAAAGCGTCGCTGCAGCTGCGGTTACGCCTGTTTTATGAATTGAGCCATGCAATCTATTTCAAGGGGTATTAGAGCAACATACCACTTGAGATGGGAATCGCCGAAGTCACAAAGGAGGTGGGATTAGATGCGGGAATCGAGTCTCCAGACTGCGGTAGAACGGACAAGACCGGATTCGCGGTGAATGTGTTCTGTACGGCTGACTGGGTTTGAGAAGTTTGAGAAGGCGAAAAGTCGATGGTAGCAGGGACGTTGGTCGCAGTCACAACTGGCGGCGATACTGCGGTGAAAATCTGTGTCCTTGGCCTCACAGTGCATCGAAGTCCATTGAATGTTGTGATCGAAGTTGCCATTGTCGAACCAGCGACGGTCGTGATCAGCAATAATTGCTTGGCGCAAGCAAGTTCATAGGCTTGTAATCATCTCTGGGATAGTACCAAGAGCCTACAACGCCGCCGGACACACAACGAGCGGGCGTGTTATTTTTGATGTTATTATTAAAGACAAGAAGAAGACGAGAAAGAGAAAGAGAAAGAAGATGAGGATGCCGACAATACAAGACGATCACACGCAACCGGGGTTACAGTCAAGCTCATGCGATGTTCCATGATGCAGAACAGGGCAGGTAAAAGTTCGGCCCTCGACTTGTATGCTAGGAAGCATCATGTTTCAGACACACGGTAGGTGAAGCACGGAGAAGCATTGCCAGATCCTGGGGTGACCATGCGGTCGTTCACCAAGTCGCAGAGTCGCAGGTCACCAGTCACATCAATCCGGCGTTGCGCTGCCGGCATGGTGTAACTCCGGCGGACGGTCAGTGGCAGACTTCCACAACGCTGACTGGTCCAAAGACACGCCGTCTTCAGCTGGTACGGCGCGAACAGAACTGGTGGTTTTGTGGGTGTCAAGACGAAGAGGATGAGACGGCGGTAAGTTCTGGCCAGTCACGAAGCCGCTCGGGTGAAACTCCGGATGTCTCGAGTCTAGGGGAATGGCCATTTTCAACTTTTAGTTAGGAGAAGCATCTCGTGTTCGGTCTCGGTTGTAGCAAAGTGAGAAGCTACTTGATTCCTGCATAGCCGAAAATTTGCTTAAGAGTTAGGATGTCGATCACAGGCATGGAATTGGATGATATTATTATTCCACTAACTACGTGCAATCAAGGAACTGCTTATTCTGTCGAGTGTTGGCGGGAAGTAAAACCCCGTTATAATAACGAACTACCTATGTCCCGGGCTCTCAAGTATCCTAGAATACTGATAATCGAATTGCAATTGTTCAGTATGTCAACAGCAACGAGAATAATAACTGATTGTCAACGTGTCAAACAGTCTACTGTTAACATACTCTGCGTCATCTGGAGTTTCCGGTTGCTTAATTAATGAATTTATTGAGAATTTCGTGGAGGCCACGCAGCGGGAGCGGCCCGCGGAACCTTGGAAGAGCCCTGGAGAATGACTAATTCAAGCTAAATCAAATTGGTCATTGACATTCAGACAACAAACTCGTTGACTAACTACGTAACTATCCATAAAAACCATGAATTATTTTAGTGCTTGACAACGGGGTCAACTACTTGGCGAGCTAGATATCTATCTTAGCGCTCATTGTTAATTGATATAATTATAGCTCGCTACCTAGCTTCCTTTGTTGTAAGCCTGACCGACTGATCGACGAACCCCTCCTAACATTGCAACCCCGGCATATTTTTTATTGTATTAACAGTCTCAGTCGTACCATCTGACGATGACGGACGCAGAGAAGCTTTCTAGCTGAGACAAGGAGACCGCCGCATACATAGGGACTTGTCTGACTATCGCAATTTGTGTCAACGTGCTATGCTCGGACAAATTGTGACTATTGTGTTTACCCACATTAAGAAATGTTCGCGTGGGCCGCTGTAGGCAAGTCAATCAATGTTTTATTTTCCTTTCCTCCGCCATACAACCTTGGAAGGCATATTTTGAGTCGACCGCGCGGTAATGTCTCTAATGAGTTTGATCCGGCTTTCTTGCAGGAGGTCAACGACGACCGGCTTATTACTTCGCACGGAATGATTAGAGAAAACGTACTGCTAGAAATCATCACTAATGGATAGACCACAGGTGGCTCGTCGGTGCAAGTCGATGCGGACCAAGAACGAAGTCCGCCCGACTTTCCCACGCCGCTAGAATTTCCGCAGTATCCAAAACTCGAAAGCAACGAGTTACAAAATGTTCCGGATTTCAAAGAAATCTACCATGCCTTACGGACATTGAAGAGTCCTTACGACGTCACCATTGACCATCTCAAGGCCTTCAACCTCAAGCTTGAAACCGACCTCGATGGTCTTCGCATCGTCAGTGATCAGGACCTGCAGGATGCACCCCCTCTGGTCTGGGATAGAATGATCGACGACAATGCTGGGTCTCACGAGGAGCCAAAAATGTTTAATGGGGTTCCTTATCCGTCTCTTGAGAAATACGAAATTGCAAGGAAGGAATTGCTTCTTGACAATGGAGACGCGTTCCGAGAGGCTGCAAGATTGCCTCCGAAACCCGGCCGGAACGGGGTACGATTGACGCTATCAAGGAAATTCTGGATGGGACTTGAGCGTATGGCGCAATATTGGGATTCCAGCCTGGATCAGTATTTTGAGGTGCCAGTGTCTACTCAGGTACAAGACGAGCCTGGCCATACGCTGCAGCAGCAAGGTGAACCCGCAACAGAGCGGGAGAGTGAGCATTCGACAGAAAAGATCGGTGACACGGCACTAGAAAGTGAAACCACAAAGCGTGTTTACAAAGGACGCCGGATTGGGGCAGGGAGTGAGATGCCGCCGGGGGTTCGGGAGGACACAATCAGGGGACTTGTGGAAATGGCAGCGTGGCCTTTTCAGTGTCAGGTCACTGTACCTTCACAATTACCCAAATTGAGCGTCCAGGGCCTATTGTTTCCTGTGCGTCATTCATTTATCTCAGGAAGGGTACCTCAGGACCGCCAAACTGCACGGAGCGGTGTTTTGGAGGGTCCGTTGCTGGGAGTTCAATGCCGTGACGAGATAAAGTTCAGCAGTTCTGGCGAGGGACCACGCGGGGAAAGCCTGAACTCCTGTGATTTGTTGCGGGAGCTCGGGGCGATGCTACTGTTGGCTCAGGAGCGTGCTCGCGAAGGAACCGCTGAGGTCCGACCCGGCGAGGGCAAATGGTGGGCTTCAATGCCTCGTTTTGGCGGTGATGAAAACGCTGGCATCACAGGCGAAGGAGCTAATACGGAAGACAACACGGAGAAAGAAGGCCACAAGGATGCAGAAGCTGAAATCAGCCAAGTCATGCATAAGCGACTTCGATACGCTCATCCACTCTCGATGTCACGACGGTCGAATCGAACGCGTAAATTGAGTTCTGCTGAAAAATGGAAGGTTGTCGAGCCCGGGCCGAGTCTCTGGGATCGAAAGATGAAATATATGCAAATTGGAAAAGTTTCAAACAGTCCATTTGACGACGTAAGTTTTCTTGAATGTATTCGTTACATGAATAATGTGTATAATTATCCCCCGGCTAATTGCACGCCCAAACTAAACTTGCTAGATCTTTATGGTCTCGCACATAAACCATCACGTGTCCATTCTACATCTCAGAGTACACCGACAGTACATCGAGGCTCTGACGACTGGAGTCAGTAATGTACCAACAATGGAGAGTGGCTGGGAGCAGCCTTGGAATGAGCTCAGACTCCGTCGAACCAAGTGGTATGATCTGTTTAATGCCGAGCAGCGCTTAGAAGTGTTTCATAGTCTGTGGAGACTGTATCACTACATGATGAGGTGAATGCTCTCATTACAAGACCAAGGATGGATTTCTGCCATGCAGAGTATCGAGCAGTATGTGTCACTGACACATAATATAGCTGATCACGACGCTGATTTGGACCAGCGCCCCGAGTCTCAGATCGACCCAAAATTTGGTTCATGACTTGACAACGTCTTATGCAGTCTTAATCAGACAGGTACAAAGTTCTAGGAAACTATAAGATACTCTCTGACCGAGCTACTGGGAAAGGGATGTCTCCCCGCAACAACTGGGTTGATTGGTGAAGACAGGGTATATTTACCCTGGTCATAAAAATGCTTTCAGTCTTTTAAGGTGCAGGCAACACCTGTATGGGAACTACGTCAAGGACCGATTTTTGAAGACTGGATTTCCATAGCATAAAAAGCCTCGACTTCATTAAGCGGGTTCCGTCTTAATGTAAAAACCCCCAATCCTCTAATATCTAGGCGCTGATTATGCGCTGATAATACTTTTGTTCTTTATTCCGCCCTCAGGGCAGCGTCACTAGAATCGAGATGCATTTTAAGTTTGGTTAGAACAATAATGAAATTGGTATCTTCATGCATAAGCAGATTCTTCTCCCAGGAGCAGCGGCAGAGGTGATATTGTTTTCCTTTGTTCCGAAGTGGGTTGCCAGTACTCACTTGCTCAAGCAGTAATATTATTAAGGTTGCAACCTTATGACCCTGCTCAACAGAGCATCTTCAGCAGTCTTGATGAAGATACCCCCGATGACCACTGCGAGCACCATCATCATTATTTACCCAGTGGCAAAAGCATTGTGTCCCTTGAGACTCACCCCAGAATTTCAGAAAACAGTACCCAGGTGATCAGGGCTGCACTGTTCATATTCTCAAGTTAGTGGAATTCATATATGGCCTAGCCATCCAGAAACTTGGAAAGGCAAATGCATATTCAAATATAATGAACTTCCTATTACCTGAGATTACCTGAGATTACCTGAGATTACCTGAGATTACCTACGACGGTGACTAGAGCTACAGTTCTACGCAATTTGATGCATCTCACGTAACTGTTCGCAGCCTTAAAAGCCCTGGAGCTACGGGACTAGGTATACTGAAAAATAGATTAATCAAGGGTAATCTTAGAAGTGTAGTCAGAGGAACACCCAAATAATCGATTCTACGACCACTGAGATGCACCTATAGGTAGTATATACACCCAGTGTGAAGCTGGTATTCGCGATTTCAATCTGAAGCAATGATATAAGGCACATCTCAAGATGTTTTGACCTGTGAACGTCTTCAAAAAGCCTCAATCCCACAAAGCCCTGCGAGAATGCATTTTTCTCATGTTTGTAAAGAAAATATCTAACAAGGGCAGATACAACGTCTCTAAATAAAGCGCGAGAACAATTTGGCAACCCGATCTAAGCTCTCGAAGAATCCAGAGATACTTTTTGAACAGAAAAGACACCAACCAGATGTCATTTGTTAATACAGCCCACAGAGATTCACCCGAATGCTGATTTTACGAGAGAGACTATTAATTCTTAAGCAAACGCTCTGCTTTAGTTTTCAGCAGATGACTCAAATCTAGACTTTTGTCCTTGTCAAAAGTGTCCAACTTTGCACGAGCGTGGACAGAGGGTCTGTCCATCAAAAAATGATGTTGAATGACTTTGAGAAGCTCTTTGAGAATTCTTTGACACATCACCGAAGAATAAATTGAGGCTAATCTCAACTTCGATCCATTAGGATCAAGTTCAACACCAGCGACGTGAAAGAGCGAGATGGCACCTGGGCATCCACGGATGTCTGGATGTCCAAGGAGAGCCATTTACAAAAACGCATTCCAGCAGGATTGATATTAGGTATCCGTGTCTGTGGTATTTCCCGGAATGCCTAACCTCAGATGCCTAGTATCTCAATGACACATTATAATCGAAGAAGCTATTTTATGAATCAGAAATCAGTGACCGGCCTTCAAAAAATCCTCGATACTAGAACACATTACTGATTCAGGGTCGTGACAACCATTCTGTCATGCAATCAAAACGCCTCGATCTCGACATGAATCTGTGCTGTACGCTTATTGCCCCTATTCCGGCAGATTTGAATATGGCGTTTGAAGCTATTCACAGATAGCTATGGCAACCAGTCTTGGTAAGTCATTCTTCATTTTCATACCGTCATGGAAACAGCCAGCGAATCATCTACAAAGCAGACTTTCAGGCGTATAGCAGGGAACGGGACTTTCAGGAATGCCAATGATTTGCTCAATTTAGCGGTGTAAAATGCTAAATTAGAGAATGCCGTACGTCCGTATGCCAGGCAAAGGATGTATTACCAGTGGGTGCAGAACCACGCAGACTGTAGACATTTTCGAACGTGCTGGGCTGTTGCACAATCCATGCTTATTCGGTCATATTCAGAATCCAACCCGTTTGAAAGTGACATTAATGAAGTGTCTGACAGCACCAGGGCTATAGCTTGAACCCCTGAAGAATATCTCGATAGGAGCAGGAACATTGCTTACCAGATTGAGTATGACGACCTCGCGTTGATGTTGAATTTCTGCCCGAGCAATCCGGATTCAGGCATCAAGCGATTGAGGGATGTTTTTTTTCCTTATGAAAATTTCTATACTTAGTTTTACTACAGGGATAGCAAGCATGGACACATGCAGGCGTACACCGAAAATTATAATTGAGGCGCAGCCAGTGTATAACCAGTGTCACAGTGATCTACAAAGCTGAAAGGCGAAGAAGAGTATTCACCGACTGTGTAAATTCACTTCGGCAGAGCATCTTTGAACGGGCAGATAGTCCGTGATTGACGAGGTTGGACGACAGTCTCAAGCCTGTTTCAACGTTACAGCAAGAATTTTCGGTGACACCGCTCTTTGCATTGCCATTTATGGAATTTATCTGGGGATTAACCTTGGGGTGGATACCCATTGCCGTATCTACGCGCTTCACCAGGGTAGATTTGCTTCGTCAAAAATTGGGATCCTTTCGCTTTACCAAGTCCATCATGCATACCTTATCCGCAGACGTCTAGGAGGATGACGACAAAAAGAAACGAGAATATTCAGGAAACACGTTTTTCGTGACAATTGTACAACACAAGATCTACGGATTACTTTTATATTGAGCCTTTGTGTAAGAATCTTGCCGGAACTGCTACGTCCACTCTCTCGTGAGTCACCAAGAGCCAAAATCGACACAGCCAATGCAGATCCAGGCAATCTATACAAAAGGGCAACGCTTGATCATCCAGGAGTAGAATATCCCGGATGCATGCCTGTACGAAGCTCAGCTAAAAATTAAGTTACGATTCCAGACCGAACTACACGAAGCAGGCTTGAGGCAGATTACCGAATTAGAGGCCAAATATCAAGAATGCACGAGCAAAACGAGCAATGTATAACAGCTATAATGGTTGTTACGTTTCTGGATTATCATGATAGTGCCCAAAACACGGTGGTAAGTCCTCGGAACACAACCACGCACAACACACCTGAGGTCATCCATGAGCATAGAAAAAGTATGTGGCGGTGAACAGTCCAGGAGGTCACCCTTGTTGGGCAAACGGTACAATGGTGGCGTGGTACATACATATCTGCATTAGTAGGATAGACACCGGCATTCTTGCTTGGTCCCAAATGAAATTTTCATGAAGGTGGCGCGAGCCAGACTGATGACCGATGCGATTTAACTGTCGACCTGTCAGTCAAGACACATGCATTTCTGCATCCCCGTCATTTTGTGTAACCTCTCCGGGTTTTCTAGGTGCATCTACTCGTTTGTTCTAGTATGGTGTTTAACAGAAGCTGATATTTCTTAGAATACCTAGCTTGATTCGATAACATTCGGGCTTACGGCGACTCTCTAGGTAACTCCATCTTTCTTTTAGGGATTGGATGCCACAAGGCTTCGCAGTCTGGGCAACGCGGGGGTGCTTCCCAATTCAAGCATCTCGCCATCGTAGTTTTTCCAGAGGCTGGTCCAATAGTTAGTTGTTGCCGTCCTAATTAGAATAGCTCTACCCGAGACATTGCGCTCAATGACATTGTTGAGGCGAACCGGGATCGAGGGGCGCAACTTTACTGGATAATAAGTGTCGATGTTCTAGTTGCCGTACAAGGTTGACCCCTGTCGACGGAAGTGACAGCCTGTCTAGCTACTTCAGTATCTACAAACAAAGCTGAGCATTGGTAGAGATCACTATCCAAAGTTGATGGAGGGATATCATATGGCACGGGCCTTTTTTTTTTTGACAGGTTGACCAGTGGCCATAGATCCGGCGATCCAAAAGTCTAGATTCCACGAGCTCGGATTTCCTCAGTTTGAAACAGAATGACGAATTCCAATAAGTAGGTAGATTAACTAGTTAGTTAGTTTGACGAGAAAAGTGTGTTAGTAATTATGATCGAAAGCGTAGGGATGGTAGACTAAACTAATGACTGACCTAATCAGAAAGACACATTTGCGAATCGGAGCATAAGCTCGGAGTCAAAAGCTTGCTCAGAATCTACCACCACATTTAGGTGTGCACTGACAGTTTTGACACCGCCCCGATGCGCCGGAACTTCTTGGCTGGACCCCAAAGCGCGAGCAATGGGGCGTGGAAATCGGAGCCAGTGCGCATTTCACACTGCACAGGGCACGCAATGCATAGCGCCTTTCCGTACTTGCGGAAAGCTGATTTGCTCTAGGCTGGGGATCAGATCGCGGCAACCCATTTGGCTCGAACTTCAGGGATATCAGGTGGATAAATTTATCATATTGCTTATGTAGTTAAGTACCAGGGCATGTTTTGGATCTTAGTGGAAACAGTAGGTACGTACCTCTACCATGTCGGAAAAAGAGTACATTCTGTACTTGTACATCGAATCATGCTTAAGATGGCTGGATGATTATCTAGTAGATCTGAGTCTACACAAAAATATCTCTGTGCTAAATGTGACCTGTCAATGCACCCATCTACCAATAGACACAGCGGGCAGATGACAGCTGAGTAAGGGATTGTCATGTTTCAAATTACTGCATACTACGAGGTAGTTCATAACAGCTGGTTCTATATCAGATCGTTCCAGCTTTAAATACACAGGTAAGTAAGGCAAGTTAGTGTAATATTACAATGTATGATTCCTAGCCTTGAAAGTTCCCTTATCCATATAGTTGGTCCAAGAGGCTGACAAGTTATCGACTAGGTAAGATTTACAACATGATTTGTTCCTGAAACCCAGCTAAACTACCTTGCATTGTTGGTTGATATAAAGGAACGCACGTATCAGCCCATGTCTCGTTATTGCCACATATTAATAAAATCTCCATCTATTCGCGTTAGACAGGCTACCAATTAGAAAAGGTCAAAACCGTTGGGATCACCTTGATATGACGCTGAGTTCAGATCATTCGGCTTTTGCCGAACTCACAGACTCATTCATGGTTAAACAAAGTATTCGCTAACAAACAAAGAGCTTGTGGCCATTTACCGGACGGACGAAATATCACATGCGCTTTATTTCGGAGTCAAAGGAAGATGATAACGCCGAATCCCAAGGTTATCAGTGGCATCGAACATGCCCGAGTCCATTTAATTTCTTTTCCGAGGCGTTGAGCGCATGCAATGTAAATCAGATGTTGATTCGCGTTGACAAACTCCTCCTGCGCTTAACCAACTCAAATCAATTAGTTAAGTTAATTATAGTTATTTTTAATATCACAACTGCCGGTGTGAGCCGGGGTATCATCCATATTGGGGGCGTCCACGACACGAGCTTCTGATTTTACTTTCAGGAGTCAACAATAATTTTTCCCGAATTTACCGAGGTAGGCGACTATCCGAACCAATCCTGGTTGATTATCTGAACAAGATTTACATCGGCGAACACATCGGGGATCCATTTCAGGTACCTACCTGGTCTTCTTTCTTAGCCGTTGTATTATTGCATGTTGACCAGCAAGCACATCATCCTTGCACACTTAATAGTAGTCGCAACGAGCGACCGTCTGGCTGCATAGCATCATGTTGCATTGCGTATCAGATATATTCCAGGGGATGCGACGGATTACGCAAGACTTGGTGATTGGAAAAGTGGCAACGAGCTGCAATGCCCGCCAGGTCAATTAAACCGCATTGAATGAAGATCATATCAATATTGGGTGGGTGGAACTATGTACTGAGGTGCTGATCCTGGCGTGGGATGAATGATTTGCAGAGCAAGTCTTGTCCGACCTTAAACGGCATGCGCTGCTTATCAATCTGTACTAAGTTCAGTTAAGTTAGGTTACTTTCGAGAGGTTTTGTCTTTGATAAACGGAGGACAGTGGAAGATTCTCATGGTGTCATGCACATGATAAGGATGGATCTCTGACCGCTATCTAAGTACTCCTCTTTACCTGAGAACGTGCCAGCTCGTGGCCAGTACTGGTAAAGACCGCGAGAATGTTGCTATAATGCAGGATGATGGTTAGCTACGGCGAATACGATCGTGACATCAACGACTTGACTGAACTCACCAACTGGCTTGTTAGCTCAATTCCATAATCGTCTTGACAAAGTCGTAGCTTCAAAATAACTAGCTTGATTGGTCCATATTCTTGGGAATGCAGGGGTTATCACCACAGGCCAATCCCAACCTCCAATCTACGAAGTAAAGACCAATAAAGGATTTCCTCGTCACTCCGCACCGTCAGATGACCCAGACCGGGTTTCTTTTTGAAAGGATGATTTTCATTCTGATCCATAGAGCTAGTCGACTAGTTAGTTTTAAGTAAAAATTACGCCGCTAGATGGAAAGCCATATTATCAGTACGGAGTACGGATTGAAGTTGAAGCATTACTAACGTCGTGAAGTGATGGTACAGTGTACGTACTACGTAGTAGATGATGGGGTTGGCCTCGGCAAAGAAACCTATATCTATATCGTTTTATGACCCTTACGGGATAGTCCTCGGTTGATATATTATCCTTTCAGTAAATCCGCGGAGAGATATCAGCCAGTAAACTACCAACTGCAGCCTCACCCCTTAACTTAGTTAGCTAGCTAGTTAGTTTACTTGGTTAAGCCAGCACTGCGATGCTTTATCAATAGTGGCAGAATACACGATGTGGACCTCTAGAATAATACGGGTTACAGTTTGAAATTTGTTACCGACGGTAAACTTACCTACGGTAATGCGCCCAATCAGAGCGCATCCGATTCCGAATAATTCGAGTTCGGTGGATGTTCCCCCTTACAAGGGCCATACGGTATTGGTATTACGAGAACGTCTCCTTTACACTCCGGCTCCAAATTCTATACGTGGAAAAAAAGTCTCAAAAATACCCACCCGCGTAGAGCTGTTTTGTGAAAGAAAAAACAGACTTGGTCTATCTCTTGCGAGTCAGTCATGGTATATAAAGCACACATTTAAGACCAGTAACTCACCAGTATCACCAGTAATCCCCTGAAAGGGAAAACTGATGCGATGAGGGTAGAAAAGATATTCGCCATGGTTGTCTCACAATACGAGAGTTAGAATCGAGCTAAAAGCACCTTCTGCAGGCACTGTTTGTGGTAAATTACCAACAATCCACATACCTACCTAGTATATAATTGTGTAAATGTTAATAGGAATTAGGGCTAACTAGGAGTTATCCTCCTGAGTACTCGCACTACTCTGTGGCCCGCACGCATTTTGGAATCCAGATTTGCAGATTTCGCTGCACGCTAGAAGACGGGAGCGTCACCAATGCCATGGTAAGGCATCCTGGTCATCTCTTCTCATAGGCTCATTACAATTAGTTCAAGCACTAGCTAACCAATCGTGCCGTCTGTTGTGAGCACCATGTGGAAAAAGGATCACTTAGCCTATTACTACTGTAGTTAGTTAGAGACAGATTATTATAACGAGTCGAGTCAGTCAACTAAACTAAGTGAAGAAAGTACCTGCTGTTTTCTGCCTAGTTTGAATGTGGTCTCAGATTCCCGAGATGAGACTTTCCGAGGTCGTTTCGACTTGGATGTATGTGTTTTTTTTGTCTTCTCCTCGCAGAGAAAACTGTCGATGTCCTGTCGAAAGAAAGTTCCGGACTATCAGATTATCCATCAGTTGGAGTGGTCGGAAAGTAAAGTCAGAATAGAATAGTTCCGTATCATTTGCCGGACTAGTCGGATTGATTGGAAGTTTGATTGACTGTGAAGAAATGCGGACAACCGGGGAGCCCTAATTCGAACGGTCGGACCTCGCTATGTACTAGTTATACTGTGTAACAACCTTACCCTGCACACGGTACGGAGTCCAAACTTTCCAGTCGGAAAAGCCAGTCTCGGCTTAACTTAATGGTCGTTAGTCGCAATCTGTAGTACTACGCAGTACGTACTGTACAAGCCAGATGGCTTCCATGAGGCGGACTAACTACGTAGCACACACGACGTAAGTAAATAATACATAGTGGCGCGCTCGTACTATGTACTATGTAGAAAGAAGCAGTAGTAACCTTGTATTGCGTATCGCTCCCGTTCGGTTCGGGTCGGGCCTTGGAAGCTGTTACCAAGGAATCACAGATCTCTGGTCCACCCGAACCAACGGGTTGTGCTACCATGATTATGTAGTAGTACTGCTACGCACTGCCTTCTAGCTACCTACGTATCTACTATGGTAGGGTGGTGAAGTAACGTTAGTATGGTGGAGAATAATAATGCGTGGAAATACAGAGATGTCCAGAGAAT
>NBSA01000026.1:180088-266818 GCA_002916415.1 Talaromyces borbonicus | reverse complement strand
CTAAGTGCGTGCGCATAAAGAAAAACAAATATACCTGGTGGGACTTACTAACGTTATTTACTCTCCCTACCATAGTAGACTAACTATATATCGCTTACTCTTGAGAGGAGCCAAGGAGACTGCCGACAACGACATCCACTTTGTACGGAGTACCGTATCCAGTGATAGTCGAGTTAAGCAGGTCTTATGTTTCGGGTAAATGAAGACGAGGACCCAATCGCATCATTGCAATTGCCTATTGTCTTAAGCAACTTGTCTTTCTGATGATCAAGATAGTTGACTACTTCATTCAATAAGTTAAGTATTGCTAACAATTAAAGCCACGTTTTTCGCGGGCTCAAAAATTGGTTGTTAAGTGGGAATAGTGGCTGATCAAGGTACCACTGCCTTTTTTCGTAGGTTCGCACCTTACAGGGTTCTTACTCTGTAAATGTCTCACAGTCTCAAAATGAATTATCGTCTGTGGCAAAGACGCCGTTGTCCATTATTTGTTTTAGTGGTTACAACTTACGAGTAACGAGTAAATACTATCCTACCTGTTCACCGACTGATTTCCGAAATGTGAAGCTTCGGAGGCGATGCCGAAAATAATGCTGGTATGCTTTGTGTCGATGTCATTACTAACCCCCTTCGTTAGTAACCCGATACCAAGCTCCTTTTTCTACCCCGTTTCTCCCATAACTAACCCTTATTCCGAACAACTTCGGACTTTTGGGTGGGCGCGTATAGGAACCGGCCATTGCGCCTTTGTTTTCGAATTGTTTCGCTCTCTCAGCGTCAACTTTCGCAATATGGAAAAGAGTAACTCAACTTTATGGAAAATGTACGACGAATATAGTAAGTCGACCCCGTGTGCGTGTACTATGTAAGGTTATTGAAAAGGGTTGCGCCTTCAGCGCCACAGCCTCATCGATCTCTCTAGGTACCATGTAAGTATGAAGAAGTGCCAAGTGTACTAAGTGTACCAAGCAGCATTGGGGAGTTAACTAATAAAGTCGCACAAAACTTACCAAATCTAGAATCTGGATAAATTCCCTACCCATACTTTGTACATATTAGTTAGTTACAAACAAAAATAAACAAGCGCGACTTTACTTTGCGACACACACACACACACACACACACACATCTCTCAATCAAAAGAAAATACATAGTCCATCCTGATTTGCATACCAAACGCCTCACCTACAAAGTGGCAAAGGGTAGGCCAATCGTAGTACCGTCTTTACGGGGACTAAAACTGTAAAGTTTCAGCGAGGCTGGAGACGGTGAGCCATTCAGATTTCAGATACACTTGAACATGGTATACCTTTGACTAGGGTGGGTACTGGATAGGTCGTATTATTCTTATTTTTTTTTATTTTTTATTTTCCTGCCTTCCAAATACAATACTCCGAACATCAGGTAATTTGTCATCTAGTCAAATGGTAACTAACTAATTCGAAGGAGCACCTGGGCATGGAGTAGTCGAGCACAAAATTGTACTATGTATTTGACTATCACGAGAATACCTCGGTCCATTCCGTCCATGGGTGCTATAACACCTATTCTATGAAATCCCTAACCCCCATTTTCTATTTTGGGTGTATGTTTCCTGATCGACAATGTGGATAATTAAATTGTTCAGGCAGCAAAACAACGAATAGTAAATAATTCGTAGCGAATACCCAGTTTGACCCTTTTTGTGATCAAATACGGAGTAGTTAGTTGCAACGACAAAATCCTCGAGAGATGTTCAGTCCCGTCAAAACATAACTTACGTATTCAATTACGCAGCTCCATACGTATCACCTTTTTTTTCTTTCCCTAATACGCGAAAAAAGGAGATGCTTTTCTTGGTGCTCCACTCTTCACTCAGTAGCGAGCAAAACGAGCAAAAATAACAAAAACCAACGTACTGCGTAAAGTTATTGACGACCTTGGGGGGAGCGGAAAAGTGGAAAAAGTGGAAAAGCGGGATAGTGGACAAAAGTTAAGGTTGCATCTGGGTCGAGGATTTTGGGTTGGGACGGAATTTGACTCGTCAGGTTTGTTTGTCGCTAGGATTACTTGCTTTTAACCTAAGATCCGCTGATCCATTTCCACGGGTTACACTGTACTTAGTTAAATTACCTACTGCAGTGGTTAGTTCTTGTTTCTAGCTTTTTCCGAGCAAGCTGAAGTTCCAAGGTTATCTCGTTGGTGGTTTTACCCTAGTTGTTACGGAGTACCTACTACAGAGACCTAGGTACAATTCAAAAGGTTGTCCTGTGAGTCTACCGACCCTTGAGTAATTGTAGTTGCTAGAATTGTAGTAAAGAATATCCGGTATATTCTTCAAGTTGTGCGCTCAGATGGTAACTTGCCCAGGTGAGAATGAATAGCAGCAATATTGTGCACGTACGGCGTAGGTACGGAGTACCATTGTGGGACTAGCTGTGCCGTGTGTGCAATACGCAATATGATATTTTTACCTACGGAATTGCACCTGGGCAGACCTCGGAAGTTAAATATACAACCACACCATCGGGTACTAAGATCTACATCTCCATCCAGCTCTTAAAAATGTGATGTGACGACTCTGACGAGACAATTTGTGATCAAATCCGGTTGCAAATTTACTTGCTTGCTTGCTGTGTCTTCCACGTGTGCATATGATTTATATTGATTTTGCTTGCTTTGTGACACAAATCAGCCTGCAAATGCGCAGGCTCGGGAAGATACCTCAAGAATAGAAGGATAGAAGAATAGAAGGATATTGGAAACCAAGGGTTGGCTCTAGAGTCTTGGATGCATTCCACCGTTCAACTGTTTGAAGGCAAATGTGTGACTGTTCAGATAATACTCCCAACATCAGAACCTTGGTAGCCAATTCATATTATCCAGACATCTATCTCAGGTGGTTGGTGACCCGCATGATAGGTTGAGGAATTCTATGCTATCCATATCTGGCATAGGCTTCAGTAAGGAGCACGCAATTCCGGAGTATCTACTCTGTACTACCTACTATCTAGACAACCAGGCGCACCCTGAACCCGAATGTTTGGTTGTAGCATAAGCTAAAATCCGTCCAAGGCGCGAGCCAAGGATAGCTTGCACCAAGCCTTGGTTCGTTCCTGGAAGGATTGATGTATGGGTCAAGTCGGGCGATGGTGGGGAGGGGAAATGGATGCTATGCGCGCGTTGGCTTCCCAATCCGTATCACTTGACACTTTTTCCTGCATAGTGCACCCAAACTGCAGGGTCTATGGCTGGAGTCTTGCGTCTTGAGTCTTGATGTCAGTACTACGCAGATTCGGAGACATGCAGTCTAGACAGGCCAAACGCTGTGCGGGGTGCTTAGAGGAGTGATTTCTTTTTCTCTTTTCTTTTCTTTTTAATTTATTTGCTTTTTCCCCCTGCGACCGAGAGCCAGACACTCTGAATGAGTGCTCACTGCGACACGCCATTTACGGAGTCCGTTCGGACGACTATGATCCTTGCCTATCAAACACGAACGACAGCGGGATCGTTGCTTCTGGCTTACCGTCAATCTCGCCCGCTCCAATTTGGTCCTGGCAAGGCTACATAGGGTCGAGCAAACGAAGCAAGTAATATTTTGCGGTGATGCCAGTTTCCAGGTTCTCTCTTTGCATGGATCTTGCAAATTGTCCCAAATTTACCCCACGCTGATTTGTAGATTTGGAGATATGTAGTAGTGCCGCCTGTAGAATTTGCAATCTGACTGTTGTCGGACACTTTTGAAATACATTCCAGTCAGACAGACATTCAGTCAACAGCGGTCAGTCAGCAGTCAGTCAGTTGACGGTGTGTTTGTATCGTATCACAGAATGGCGGGACCCGGAACACAGCAAGCATACTGGCTGAGCTCAGCTGAACTGACCAAGCAAGTGAGAAGTACGGAAATTGTAATACCGCCTCGTAATTTTCTCCACTCATAGAGGCATAGCTGGTACAATACGATACGCGTATGGACGAGGTAATGGAGGAATCGGCTAGTTCTGCCTCGGTCGCTTCGGTACTTGGTACATAATTGTCTTGCGTGCATTACGTCTTCGTCTCAGTACCTGGTACTTCCTACTTATTACTACACTATGTACCGCAAGTTAGGATCGTCTCACGAATCCCTCGGTTTGCGTATGCTCTGTGTCGTCGTATATAGCATAATCATCTATATACTCAGTAGATCCTATTATACTAGTAGTATAAATATTCAATCATCTGTATGCCATCCCTAGATATATTATGGCATATCCACTCTGCCAACAATCAACCGCCAATATCCAAGTTTCCGCATTCACGTCTTTGTCTCCAAACTCCTTCTTTGCGTTCTAATTTCACCTCGTGACTCCGAGTCCGGGAGACTCAAGACGCCAAGTGACTTGGAATTGTTTATTACGGAGCGTTCGCCTCACTAGCTCGCCCCAGCCAGCTGGAAAATTACATGACTATCATACTACTACTGTATGACCTATGACCTACAAAACACATACTACGTACATACCCTAGTATTAATACTTAGTTAGTACTTACGTACCACTGCCAACTAGTTGGAAGTAAATAACTTACACAGTGTGTACAGAGAGTACAGAGTATTCCGTAAGGTACTTGACTCAGTGTGTAAGTCGCTAAGGTAACATACTAACTAACCAAGCTAAGTTACGCAGAGTTTATCCTTTTCTGGATTACGCAGTCTTACAGATCAATCGCCGTCTGTTTTCCCCCATTATTGATATCCATTTTATTTTATTATTTTATTATTTTATTATTATTATGATATTATTTTATTTGACTTGATTTTTCTTTCCGGTTAGTGAACATCTTCGATTATCTTTAAATCTCATTTGTCCTTCTTTTCTGCCTTAATCAAATTCTCAAACCCAATCGTGCATGGCAGCCGCTTCCTCGCATTTGGACGATCCGTTCCTAACTTCCTAGCATTCGTTCATTAACTTCAATTTTATCCCACGTAGGATGATCCAGTCCCCATTTCTACCCACCCGGTTGACTGTCCACGCTGCTCGTCTTATATTATTATTACACTGATACTGCCACTCTTCTTACCCTACCCTACTTACATACGAGAGTGAGCCCACTACTTTCTCATCGTCACGTTTGATCACTACAACCTTGGAAGTTACCTTACCAACACTTTTGGTTTTCTTTTTCCTTTCTTTTCTTTTTACCTCTAATTACAACTTCCAAACCGACTAATTACTGCCTGACCTTTTGCGGGCCGGAACCACCAAACGTCAAACTCAGTAGACTGGGCCCCCAGATCCATCTTCTTCTGCTTCTTCTTCTTCTTCTTCGCCGCCCCCTTTCTATATTTCCTCACTTCCATATTGCCATATTGCCATATTCTCAAACGAGGATACCGTCTTGGAAGTGGATGCGAAGCCATTTAAGTTATCGGGATCTATTTGGTCTTGTTCATCGGAATTACGCGTTAGGAAGGAGGTTAGAGTCCCGCCTGGAGCTTCCGCGGGCATTTCATTCTCATCGATCTCCTCGACGCGGGCACGCTACTACTACTATTACAACCACCATTACCACCGTGACGATATTACTCTTGTCGCCAGTCGACTTGTGGACGGAAAGCAGGCTGGATTTAAACACAGTCTCGGATTCTTTTGGTAAGAAAAAGAGAAAGAGAAAAAAAATACAACACCTTTATCCGTGCCCGAGCTGTGTGGTCCCCGGTGGATTCTCTCTCCCCACTGCCCAGGTGCTCACGGAATGCGCTGCCGATTCCCAAAAATTGACCAGGTGAAGAAACCTCAGACTAACTCCGATTTATGACTGTGCTTAGGAGAAACATCCCTGCCCAACGGCCCGTATTTTATTTTTATTTTTTTGGATCTCGAATCCATCGACTAAGTTAACCAGTGGCCAATTCTACTGCTCAGCTCACAACGTCTTTCCCCCCGGGTTGAAGTCGTTGTACCGCAAGACGCTGGAGAGCCAGGGCCCAATTGTTGGCTTCCATCGTCACGAACCACAGACATGTCGCGCATTTAGGCTTATTTGTCAGCGTTAAGGATTTTATTTTCAGTACACAGAAGAAAGAGGAGGAGGACGACGAGAGTCCAAAAGAAAATCAAGCTATTGTAGAGCTGTTTCTGTGGACATCGAAGAGAGAAAAAAAGGAATCGCTGAGAGCAAATGGCCAAGTCGCCCCTGACATTTCTCTCATTGCGCCGACAATGAAGGCAGCAATTACAATGAACAACACTAGACCTGATACACTCCCTTCGTATCCCACGATAATGAACCATCATCAGCCGCTGTCCGGCCCCCCGTCTGGATATCGTCGGACACCACCGCTGCAACAACACAGCGGACCGCCTCCAGCATTACCTGCACCCATACCTCATGCTTCCCACGAGCAGTCATGGCGACCTCCTTATCCAGCACATCCTTACGATCCAGCCGCGCAACGCCGTCACTCGAACACGGTCCCTCAACCACCTCAACCACCACCCCCTTCGCATTCGCAACCGCAACCACCGCCTCCAGGTCCTCATCCAGCGCATTCTCACGTCGCCTATCACAACCCCCCTCCGCAGCCGCCGCAAGGTCGAGATTTGCCTCAACTGCCACCGGGAGAACCATACAATCGTCCCAATAGTTTACCGAACTCGACGCCTTCTCATCCCCTCTCTGAACCCCATTCGCCGCGCACGTATCGACCTCCGACCGGCACGCAGTCTGAAACTACCCCGCATACCGTGCCTCCTCCCGAATATGGGCCACCCCGTGTGCCCTATGGCGGACCTGGAGAGCTTCTAGCACCAGGGCTCAGTAATGGCGAACATGCTGGGCCTCCTCCGGGCTATATGCATGCCGGTCCGCCTCACCATGTTCAGCCTGCTCAAGGTGCTATGTACGATGGTGGCATGGGTTCGTATCCGCGCCAACGTAAAGCGACCAGAGCCCAACAGGTATGATTTTCACAATTTCTGTTTTCTGTTGTTCACGGTCTTACTTGGAAATGAAATTGCTAGGCTTGTGACCAATGTCGGGCTCGTAAAGCTAAATGTGACGAGGGACGACCGTCCTGTAGTCACTGCAAGGACAATGGGATTGAGTGCAAATATAAGGATATTCCTCCTCAGAAGTAGGTTTCCCACAAGAACCATAAGCTCACGTGGAGCGAATTGTCAATGCTTACTTGGTTTACGAACAGACAAGAAAAATCTACGCAACTAGTCTTAGATCGTCTTAGTCTTTGTGACGAGAAGATTGACTCTATGAAGCGAGAGATGTCGGAAATGCGGCAAATGCTGAGGGCTCTTATCAGCAAAAGCAATATTAATCTTCAAACGGAGTTTTTGGGCGCTCCTATGAAAGACAGTGACAGTGACCCGTCCTCCGAATTTTCGTCGGATTCGAAATTACCAACACATTTGATGAATTCGTTTTCAAAACCAGACAAGAATGATTCGAAATCACAGCTGCAAACTTTCAAAAACGTGGTAGAGCATGCTCAGTCGCAGCCTATGCCGAGGGGAGGGAAAGAAGGTCTCGATGATCAATATCGTGTGCCACAGAATCATACAACAGCCGCTCATAATCTACTGAACTGGGGTTCCATCAAGCAACTGCTTGATCGGGATGTTCATCCTGATTACGTTATCCGAAGTGAACGAAAACGTGGTCTAATACGTATATACGGATGCGGTGAAGGCCGTGGGTACGATACCGAGAACTTTTCTCGACAGTTGGAGAATCAACAGAGCCCGCCTCGTGCTGACTCTATTGTGGCACATTCCAGTATCGCTGGCACCGTAATAAGTCCTGCAACTCACATATCCACTCCCCAGCATGACGAAGAACATGTTCAAGCACATTCCCCCAACTGGGGCTTTGGACTGCCGTTGCCTCCAGATCCCCGTCACGTCGAGTACCCCGGTGGGTTGGACGCGTCTGGCAATATCAATACTAACCCTGACGTTGTGAGGCGTCTCTTTCAAAGCTATATGGATAATATGTATATTCTTCATCCGTTTATGGATGCGACAATGCTCCAGAACAAAGTGGCCATCTTTATCCAACAATATGCACCGCAAAAAGTCAGTCTGGGAGTTTCTGGTCTCAACGAAAGCCGCGGTACGAAGCGAAAGCGCACTGCCGAACACTCGCAGGTGCCTGGGGCTTCCGAGATGTCACCTTGTCCAAGCTCGGTTACAGAGAGCTGGACTGCGAACCGGATTGAGCACTCGGTCGAAAACGCAATTGTTTTGATGATGCTTGCCTTGGGTGCTATTTGCGAGTACAAGACGGCTCTACCTGGATTTGTCCCGGATCCTCACGAGAGGCCTCGAGACAAACCAGAATTTGCCTCTTCACCGGAAGTTCAGGCTGTGCTTGACGAGATCCTCGTCCCGTCGTCGACGCCAAGCACGGGGATTAATAGTCAAGCATTCAATTCTCCTGCGGTGCCATCGCCAGATCAGTCAGAGTGGAGAACTCCTAGTCAAAGACCGCAATCTCGATACGGGCCGGATATCAGAGGAGATTCGTCTCTAAAGAATATAGACGTCATTCCCGGGTTGGCCTACTATGCCTATGCAGCGACGATTCTCGGTGGGATGCTCGGTGCATGCGAATTACCTTATGCGCAGGCTTCGATTCTGGCCAGCTTTTATGCGGCTCAACTAGCCCATCCCTTCCAGAGTCACGCGTGGATCTGTCAAGCAGCAAGGGCCATTTCTTTCTTGATACGAGAGTTAGTTCTACCCGACGATGTTAATTCAGGATGAAAGGCCGCGACCTTTTTGATTTATTTGTTCGTCTCTCACAGAAGCTGACGATTTCTATAGCATTGATTATGAAAAGATTGCACCCACGATCCACCAAAACAAGAATGTGAAGAGAGAAAGGGACGATTCGCCGTTGGTTGAACTGTGCGCATTTGCTTATTGGACATGTCTGCAGCACGAAAGGTGAGTTGAACTTGACGCACTAATCCTTTTCTTTTTTACGCAATACTGATTTCGGCAGTGATCTTTTGGCCGAGCTAGACTTGACTCCAAGCGGGATCTCCCAGTCGGAACGCGAAGTCGGGCTTCCGCTAGGATTTCTTACCCAAAAGGACACCAATTCCGACATCATGTTCTACTATTATGCACAGATTCATCTCCGGAAATTGTTGAACTCGGTCCACCGTAGTCTTTATGACATTGCTCTTCTCCACCTTAGCGAGCCCCCCGTGAAAGTGTTGGAGGCGCTGGCCGTGATGCTCGAAGACTGGAAGTCTAGATTGCCACCATTGATGAAATGGGACGAGAACGACCTGCCTTCCGAGGACATCAACGTTGCGCGGTTACGTGCAAAATACTACGGTGCTCGATATATCATACACCGGCCTATTCTACAGCAAGCACTACAATCCAAACCCGTCCCGCCTGCAAAGGACGAAGTGGAAAAGGATACAAAACAATCCGCTTCCTTCAAGGCTTATAATTATCAAGCTGTGGGCATGACGCGCTTTACCAGTGAACCAGGCCGACGTCCAGAATCGATAGATGGCCGCGAAACGTACGACGATACGTGGGCATTCGAACATTTGGACGACTCGAAACGACGGGCCTGCGAGCAATGTATCACGGCCGCAATTCAAAGTACCAGAGCATTCCATAGAATCAAAGGTCGACCTATTGTGACGAATATATTCGGCACTGCGCATGCGTAAGTTCCTAGCAACCTAAGATCTAAGATGCATTGTTTTGTGTCTCAAGCCCGGTGAATACTGACGTTTACTAGACAATTCGGCAATATGCTCGTTCTATCTGCGACTTATACGTCTTATCTCAAACCCCTGATTGTCAGAGAGCAATTGGAAGACTTGCTTCAGCGCACAATCAAGTTTCTTGCAATGTACAAGGACGTCTCGCCCACGCTTATGGCCGACGCTCGAATTCTTTGCGGGGTATATTACAAGTTGTTCAAGAAGACACCCGCCAACTCGAGCTTTGCCACGGAGTCATTCGATGGCGAAATGAACACTACTTGATATGGCCATATGAACGGGTCCGAGTAGTTGTCTTTCGTCCTTGGATTCAATCACATTATGACTTGCCAAGTATTACACAAATTTTGCAATCATTATAGTTCATTTTATTCGGGTTTTGCCTTGTTTTATTGTGTTTCATTTTCTTGTGTCTTTTTTACCGATTTCAGATCGTCAGATGCTTTTCATACAGTCTGTTTATCGATCGAGAAAACTCCTGACTACGACAAAATCTAAAGGGTGGCTCACTACAAACGATACCATGACGCTTCGGTTTACTTCACAACCTTTGCATACAGTTATACCATACCATACTACACATACACCATCATCATCATTATTATCAAGGGGCGGCAAATCTCTATATATCCAGGAGCGTGGAGGTTCAATAATATCTTCTTATTTCCATTCTTGTCTGTCTACTTTTTTTCCATCTTTGTTTCCAAGGTTCATCTCGATCAAATTCTTTCTAGCGATCTATACGGCCGGTAATTTCCTTTTTCTCTTTCGTCTTTCGTCTTTGGTCTTTCCGGTGGCAATATGTTTCCCTCCGAGAAGTCTTTTCTTGTGCGACCAGTTCTTGGGAATTTTTTTGTTATGATACCTCCAACTAGCATCGTATGCGACCGGCGGTTTTCTTTTTTTTTTTCTAGCTCTTCTTCGTCTCTCTTCCGTGCCCTCCTTCAAAGTTTTTTTCTAAGTGCGTACAGTATTCTTTTGTATCGATTTTATCTTCGGTGTCTCGTCAGAAGGAGGGAGGTCCGGGGATGGAATCTCTTGGTGGATATCTGCTTTTCCTTTTTTTTGTACTTTCGTATCAAACTACGTACCTAGGTATTATTTATATTATTTTATGAGATTTTAAAAATCTCAGTTTGCGTCTCGGCTTCCAAGGTTGAGTTGGATCTATTTTTTTCCAATGTTGGAATTGATTTTGAGTGTGTCTTGCGCGTATGAACCCCGGACTGCTATATGCTGGACATACTGTAGTTACTCCATACCTAAGCTAGATCTGACTGTACGTCGTGCGGCGATTAGACGTTCGCCTACCTACTGTACCTACATACAGACTAGGCAATATTTTAGGTATCTGTATGCTGTCAATATGCGGGTCAATTTATTTACTTTATATTTGAAGAAGAAAAAAGTAGCAATTTCATCCGATACGTCCAAGGAATAGGATGAAACCTAGGTATCAGATGCCTAAGCATCGGACGAAGGACCAGTGAGAGTGTCCCAAGGTTTTTCGCCGGTTTTTTTTTTTTTTTTTGCATGGGTAAAGCCTCGAAAAGTCAACGAGTCAACTATGAAAGTGTCGTAGTTTTACTACGGGCTACAGCTAGCGAAGAAGATGTCCTTACTTCAACCTATCAAGTTTTACTCTCGAGTCTCCAGGAGAGTCTTACGGAGTATAAAGGTGAGATGCCGAGATGAGGAGTGCGGGGCTGGACCGAGGTAGACTAACTTTCTACCCTTAGGCGCGGTGGTGGCTGAACAAATGCCAAAAATGAGGGGAAAGCAAAGCTGGGGCGAAATTACTTGCTAAATTTACTAGTAGTAGTAGACTCCGTATGCATCAATAAATTTCGAATCCTTCAGCTAAATGACTCGGTCATATATTTTGTAACTTTATTTATAGTAGGAGGAGGTGTGTGCGTTTCTTTATTTTGAGCTGGTGTCCCTTTTCTTATTTTAAATCACTTTCTTTTTTTAATCCTTGTTCCGGAACAATTTGGTGCTGTTTCTTCGGGATTAAAGCATAGTAAAGACAAAATGCCGAATCGCATTTTACCTAGAGAAGGTATGTACAAAATATTAACCACGCTCTGGCTGAAGGTTTACTTACGTATCGACTAATCAGGTTTCACGGCCGACTTTGTCGGTTCTATTCTTCGGAATACCGTCTTCGATCCCGTCAAGACCCTGGCTGCCGTTCTCCTCCTTCAGTATGCGCCTGCCAATGCCCCGTATGTTCCGCAGCGGCGAGACGGCGCCTTGTCCTGGTTGCGCATTGCGTTTGCGTTGGGTCTGGTCTCGAGAGTGAACGCCTGGATGGGTCGTCGCGCAATCAATCGCGGAACAAGCGATAACTACGATTGGCCGCGTGAAATCGTCGTGGTGACCGGCGGAAGTAATGGGTTCGGCAAGCAGCAGGTGCTGATGTTGGCAGCGCGTGCCCATTGCAAGATTGCCATTCTCGACGTCATTGAACCGGACTATCAGCTGCCTGCGGGCGTGAAATACTTCAAATGCGATATTACGAGTGCCGAAGCTATTGCGGCTGCTGCCGCAGAGGTGCGGGCTGAGTTTGGTGGGGATCCGAGTATTCTCATCAACAATGCAGGAGTGATTTATGCTCGGCCGCTGCTGGAGAATACGGACCGCGAGATTCAAAAGATGTTCGAAGTCAATACCCTCGCCCAGTATAAGCTGTTGCGCGAATTCCTGCCGGCCATCGTCAAACGTAACCATGGTATGATCGTGACGGTGGCCTCGCAGGGAGGTAATTGCACAACACCCGGTATGACGGCTTACTGCGCAAGTAAAGCAGCTTCTATCAATCTCCATGAGGGTCTCGCTTCGGAACTCGTCACGAGATACCATGCGCCAAAAGTGCGAACGGTCTTGGTGACGCCGGCATACGCAAAGACCTTTGTGACACGAGACATGGATCCAGAGGATAGCTTTCTCAGCCCGCTGCTCGAACCGCAAACTGTGGCCGAGGCTGTGGTGAACCAGGTGCTCAAAGGCCAGAGTGGCTATGTCGGCGTCTCGGCCACTGCAAACTGGATCACGTCCAATTTGCGTTCAATGCCGTTGTGGTTTCAGACAAGTATTCGGGACCGGCTGGATCGGACAGTCAAGGCCCCGGAGACGAAGCATTCTTGGGTGCAGCGCGACGAGTAATTTGCCTTTTTTGTCGTTCGTCTCTGTGGTACATGTTGAATTGTGGTACGTTTCTGTCGAATTGAATCTGGTGTGGCCATTTTTGTTGTTATTTGATTTATGTATGCGAGATAGGATAGGTAGATGTCAATCTGTAAAACATTCACAGTGCACAACTTCGATACTGACGCATCACGTCGTCGATTTGACCGCGCAACGGTACGTCGTATTGATTGAGACTGCCGATCTGGCCACAGCGATGACACTTGAAAAGCCGCATACAGGGCTGATCAGCTTGGTCCCAGTTGTAGTGCAGCGTCGGATGTAATTCTTCACTGCAGTGATCACAACAGCCAAATACTAGACAATACGACCCGTTTCGTTGGAATCGGCAGCACCAGCAAATCAAGAACCGGAGCACACCGTTCGCAACACCGGGTGTTTCAATAAGATTGACGTGTTGGCCGGGCATGTATATATGCTTCTCGATCCCGCATCGCACGCAAAAGCGACGATCGCTATCAGCAAACCCTCGCGAGCGTTTGCCGCGAATTTGCGCATCCGCAAAGACATCTGCAGGCCGCAGCTTGAGGCACTGATGGCAGGCCAAGTATTGTGCGTTAGAGTAACTGTCTAATATTTCAGCAGATGTGCTTCTTTGACAAATTCGGGCAGAATTTCTGATTTCAACTGTCTGAGAATAGTTAAACAAAGGTAGACAAACATTGGCCACGTTTCCCCTTCAAGGATGAAATTCAATCTCTCTTCTCGAGATGTCGGTGGACAACGATCTATGAGCCCGTGGAAATAGTGGTTGGTGTATGCCAACGCGATACGGGCAGGATACGCAAGATGATCGATCACGGCGAGTTGGAGTTCGATGGGAAGTAATTCCAGCGCGCCTTTGCAGTGTTGCTGTTGATGCGGGTCGAGGGTTTGCATAACTGGATCTGCCATGGTTCAGATCGTGGTCTTGGTCCTGCATTAACACGGACGTATCGGGTTCAACTTAAGTATGCCATTTCTCGATCAAACACGCGATATCGCATGAGGTTGAATAGCAACTTCTAGCTCTCCGCACTTGAGGAGTCAGGATGATTAAATTGAAGTCTATGCTAGTGGATGATAATGATGTGCTGAAACCTCTCTGGCTGGTTTTTATATTTTTGAAAACGAAGCCGCAATGCAGGAGAAAATACTTTAATGATTAGGTTATGCGGGACATGTTAAGGTGATCCATTGGACTTGCCAGCTCCGTAAGTCAACCATTTTGACGATGTAATTAAACATGAGTATATACGTTACGAGAAATATGGGATAAGATAGATGTGATTGGTGGACTGTGTAAATTACAGGCATGTAATTTACTCTTCAATCGGTCAGTTTCTCTGCTGCTCACCCAGATCTTATACTGCTGCATCCTTACAGAAAGTCATTCTCATAACTATTTTTGCAGAGTATATTATGTATATATCATCTCATCTTTATCTATTCTCTGCTCTTCGATTTCAAGGATAATCAAGTTTCACTGCTCAGTGTTCACTGCCAGCGACCTGACGTGGGACATTCTTATTGGCGGGGATCTGAGCTGGCCAGACCGCGGCCCAACAAAATATTCCTCCGTATTGAAATAAGTGCATACAAATTAGTCAAGTTAGGTACATGACGTTACGACCGTTGGGGCCTTGCCGCCTGAGGATTCAGGATTCTCTCTAGCCACGCCCGCCCCTTCCTAATCGGTCCAGGTCTCTTTTCCTTCCTTCTTTCCTTCTTTCTTCGATTTTCTTGATTCCGCCTCTTTATTTCTCTTCTCTTTTTCTCTTTTTCTTCTCTTCTCCTCCTCTCCTCTCCTCTACATATTCTTCCTCCTCTCTAAAACCTCATCCTTCCATCAATCCATCCCGCCATAATCTATCCACAAAAACAACGAATCAATCTTGCAGTCGTCCCGCTGGTGCCTTACTGCCAACTCACTCAGTCACACTGCAGCAGCGCTGACGACGCCGAGGCCCTCGCACGACAGTCCGCTAATCGCCGCCTCGCCGCTCCCGCTTGTTGCCGATCTAGATTCTAGACACAGCCCTACCCCTACCCTCACCAACTGAAACAAACCTCTCGCCAACTTTCTAGTCTCCGCTACTTGCCTTCCAGAAGGGACGGAGGAGAAAAAAAAAAAAAAGAAAAACCTGTCTTGACTGTGCACCGTTAACATCCTGACACGTCGATATATCTTTCCTGCATGTCAGGCTGACGGCCTCGTTGGGCCCCTACGCAGTGTGATTTCTTCCAATTGATTACTTTTCCCATCGATCTCTCTCCACCCTGCGGCTTGTCGACAACAATCAAACCATCGCTCGTCACGCAAACAATCTGGCAGCTGTTTGCTGCGCTCACTATTCGCGCTCGGCATCAGGTTTGAGGACGCCCATTCTACTTTTGACTGGATGGTCGCAACTATATTGTCGACCCCAGATACTCCTCTCCTCGCCTGCTCAGAATGTCGTCCAATGATCCTACAACGCCGGCCAATAGGCCTTCGCTAAAAAATTCGTCACAGCTCAATTCATCCCCTGCCGCCACTACTTCCAAGATTCCCTCGGTCGACAGCGATGCAAAGAACCTGCCTCCACGCCTAGTTGGAACAGGGCTGTCTGGCGTACCGCGATTACCGACGCCGGGAAACCCGTCCGTATCGGTCTCCGCAAACAACTCCAATAATTCCTCACGAGAGACATCTCCAGTCCGCCTTACTTCTCGCGTACTCAGTACCCATAACCATCATACTGCCGCCACACATCGATCGGTCTCACGAACCAAGAACAGTAGCAGTCCCAGTCCGAGTCGTGGAACCAGTGGCACAGGGCCCACCTCAACCCCGACGACGACCGTCTCTTCCACCTTATCGCCTGCTGCTGTGCAAAAGGCTTTTGCACAGCTCGGTAAACCTGATTTGCAACGCTCCCCGGTCCTCGACAAGAACCTCGATGTTTCCGACCCTGAACGCGCGAGCATGCCACCGCCGCGCGCATCTCGACGGCGAACCTCGATTACGAACAGCTCTCGTAGTCCCTCACTGGGAAGCACAACTTCGAGACGCTCCGAAACTACTTCAGAATCTCTTGCCAACATCTCAACAAAGAGAACTTCAGTAAGCCCAGAGGAAGGCCGTGTCTCGCCGTCCAAGGCGGCCTATGACGACCACGAGACTAGTGCGCGTCGTCCCTCAGGCAGGGTCGCTGCTCAACCTGGAACCACCCTCGAGACAGTGCAGGAATTTAGTGTCCCTTCTACGCCTATATCTTTACCGGAGGGACCTGTAGCAGGAAATCTACCAACACGGGGTATCGATACGAGTCAACATGTCGTGGAGAGCGGCAGCGAGAGCGGAGGAAACAAAAGCTCTGGATCTAAAGAGGGAAATGAAAATCGCCGTTCGTCTATCAAAGCAAGACCTACAGGTGCCATACTGCCTCAGAAATCCTTCACCTCCCTCAAAAGTGGCCGGGGAAAGCCAAGCGACGGGTCAGTCCGGAATATGATTGTCGAGACCGAAACCGTTAGTTCCATACCACAGGTATCGTTGGGAGTCGGTGCGGGAGACCGAGGTAGCTCCAGCCGCAACGATCAAGGCGGTACTATTCGCGTGAAACCCAGTGTTGAGACTATCCGGCCCAAGAAGGAGAAGAAAAAAGCCACTCGAAAACCCGTCAACGCTCCTGGCACGGGTTCTTCCAAAGCCGATGTTTTCGAGGCGAAAGTCGCTAGTGCGATCGACGACGCGGACGTGTCTGATTCCGACGAAACGTTCGTTTACGAGTCCAATCCTCCCGAACCGCTGCCGAACCGAAATCGATATCATTCGCGAACTCCAAGCGCGACGTCTATGGTAAGCCAGGCAGAACAGTTCGCTAACCGGTCTCGTCTTGGCGGCAAGGATGGCAATGGAATTACCGTTAAGCGAAGTATGAAGTTCACGAACAATCACCATATCAATGTTGAAAACGATTCGGGAGACATGGATCAGCGAAGCGTCAGTGGGAGGACCGAGCCCAATGTTCATTCGGGTCGACATCATCATATAGGCCGTCACGGTAGAGGAGGCGCACACCCTTCCTTGTTCGACAGTGACTCTCCTTTCCCACAATCACAGCAGCCTCCTCGCTCACCCCGACATTATATCAGCAACGGCTTTCATCAAAACCGTCGAGGCAATACTCCACGTTCACACCCCAACTATCGCACCATGGGTGGGCCCAAGAGTATGAGTGATGAATTTCTGGATGATTTCGATGCCGACGGTGCCGACGACGAGCGCACGCCTCTGGTCAGCTCAGCAAGACTCTCTCGAAATCGTAATGGTCGCAGACCCGGCAGTGCCAGCCTGAGACAGATGGAATTTCTCGAGCACCGTCAACGGAATCGATTATCCACATACGGCGGGTGCTTTCTCGCAGTATTTCTCATTCTCATGCTAATCTGTGGGGCGGCAACTTTCCTTGCTGCCTTGATGCGGCCTCTGGCGGAGGTTCAGATCACCAAGCTTTCCAATGTCCTCGCTTCAGAACAAGAGCTTATTCTCGACGTACACGTCAGCGCCATCAATCCAAATATATTCCCAATATCTATCGAGACGATGGATGTTGATATTTTTGCACGAAGTCGATACGTTGGTAGCGACAAGTTCTGGCGTGATCATGGTCCTCATCCGCCGGAATTTCCTCGAGTCGAGCGTAGTAATCTCCGAGCTCGTTTGGCACAGCGAGCGCGACAGCCCGCGACAGATGAATCAAACTCGATGCACTCGTTGGATGGTGTCGATCACGGCACTGATCCGATTCCTTTCCCCGATGATCCATCCAGCGACGTAGGAAAAATGCGACTCGGTCGAGTTTTTCGATTTGACTCTCCAGTGCTTTTGGATCCTTCACCGTGGCGGCGTTACTCTTCTGAATCAGTAGGAGAAATCCGCTTATTGAAACCAGGGAACAAGACAGAAGAAGGAGGAACCGAACGCTGGGAGCGAGTGTTGCAGCACCCTTTTGAGCTTGATGTTCGTGGTGTTTTCAAGTACTCTTTGCCATTGACATCGAGCGTTCGCTCAGCAATCATCAGTGCCAGAATCCAGGTCCTTCCTGACGGCGACGAACAAGATGACTCTGGGGGAAGTGCGGTGGTTCCAGGTGTTTCTGGAGACGAAGACGTCCGCATTAATTTTCAATAGCATGATCATCAGTCAAATCACACTCTTCTCCCGCCATTGTCGTGAGCCCTTACAACTACACTGGCATATCCCTTTCTCACATGTACAATGACTCCGAATCATCTATCCCTGCCATTTGAAAGCATCTTGGATTGTCTTGTCTTTCTCTATTTTGTTTTTTTTTTTCTTTTCTTTGCATACGAATACCCCTTTTCGCGTTTACATGAAGCCTGCACTGGACGGAGAAACGGATCCTTTTTTTCCCTGTTTAAGGTGTGAACCGTCTCAACGATTCACCCCGCTATCCACAGATTCAACTTCATACAACTTGGTGTTTCACCAATATTTCCCTCTTTTCATATCTCATTTCTCAAGAATCGTGTTGCAAATCAAGTAATGATCATATTTGCTAATAATTCATGTGACCACGAACCCCTTCCTTCCACCTTGTCCAATGCCGAATTGAATACTCGAGCTTGATGTCTCTTTCCTTTCCATACTCTCTCCCTCTCCCTCAATGACCTGCTCCCTCTCGTAACGACAGAACCCTTTTTATCATACAGAATACAGAATTAAAACAAATAGACCAAAATTAGCATAGCACGGGCTCATTTCAAAGGCAGTTTTTTTCCCAGGTTGCACGCTTCATGGTGTGTGTTTTGCTTTGAATGTTGATACCTCAGGATTTATGAATTGATGAATTTACGAACTTGTGAATATTTGAGATATAGTTTTCCACTTCCAATCTTGGGTCATTTCAAACTCGGTATATACAAAAACTCGTATATCTAGCTAAGAAGCTTATCTATCTCAAATCGAAATCAAAAGTCCAAAATGTTAATTACAGTAATTCATCTTATGAGCTAGACTTGATCAACTCGCTAATTCAACACGACACGTGAGTGCATATTCAACAGTTTATCCTCGCATATTCTCAGAACAGAGAGGGCGAGAAAAAGACGTATGCTGCAAACTGCAAGCTGCAACGACACAAGCAGTGCTTGCATGTGGGTTTGACAGTTTGACCATGAACGAGTAATCAAACGATTCGATATACCCGTTTTGCAATTAAAAAAGACGCAACTCCAAAGAGAACGAGACCGGCCGTGACTAATCGTGACCGGTAGAATTAGTCCTTGTAATTTGAACCAAAAAAATAAAATGTCCAAGAGAGACAAGATGGGGAGAGGCTTACTTGACCAAAACCAATACAAATTATCAATTTCCTGACCGGGAACTTTGACGTTCATCCCCCACATACCACAGATGATGTTCATGGGGAGTACGATAGTACCCAAAACCGTCAATTTTCCAAGGACGTCTGCCGTGCGTTCCTGGCGCTCGTTCATGAGGATGTTGATTTGAGCGAGGTAATTAGAGTGGGCGCGGGAAAGGAGTCTGACAAAGGCACCCGATCAGCACGAAGTATAGCAGAACATAGATATAGATGGTAGGAAAATGAAGAACTTACGTCTCGTAGTGCGTAAGATTGCTGGTCATGGTCATGATATGGTCCTGAATATCGCCTAGATAAAGTCCAATTTCTGATTTGGGGGCTACCTCCCATTGCTCGTTGCATCGTTTCGCAAATCCCTTGATGACGTCGGCCTTGTTACTCAAAAGTCGATACATGCCCATTACTTTCTTGCGACATTCGCCGACTCGTCGCAGCATTTCGCCGGGGGCTATGGAAATTGTGGATTTGGCGTCGCTCATATCGACATGATGATCACTTGTGCCAATCCTCTTGTAGACATTCTTATTAGTGCTGTTGTTCATGTTGTTGCTGTTGTTATTATTCCCTGTGTAGTCATCCGCAGTGCTGTGCATTTGCATAATTGTATCGTCGACCTCGTCGACTTCATTCTCTATCGTTTGAATAAGCGGTCCAAAGACGTCTGTAATGTCGTCAATCAGCGCATACGAAATCCAATCTGAGCTCAGGATCAGATAATCGCGTAATTGACGAATCCGTCGCCGCACATTGGCCGGGTGTGGTGTCTGAGAGAAATGGAAGCTAAGACAACCTTCCCGAAACACCACCACGTACATGTTCACGGGCTCCAGGTAATTTTCGCTGTTGGGGTCTTGCTCAAAGGTTCGATAGTTGAGGAAGTAGTAGTTTCTGAAAAGCTCGACTTTTTCACGAGCTTCTTGCATCATGATATCTTCCGCCGTGAGAGCATGGATCCCGAACGCCTTTGAGATGACTCGCATTTCTGCATCGGTTGGACACAGGACGTCAAGCCACCACGTTGGTCGCGGACCATATCGTTTGAGCTTGGGCATTCGGCTCGTGTCTTGTTGCGGTTGTTGTTGCGAAGTCCGGTCTGCCAAACCATCTGCATCATTCCTGCCAGCGTTATTCTCGTTGGTGACATTCGCCGGATGATCGCTCTCTCGACGACCACTTTGCACAGGAGTGTGAGCCCTCGGAGTCGTTGTAGTTGTATCGTTCGATACCGAAGCTGGATAATTGCTGCTGTTCAAGTTGCTCTGGCTATTATGATTGTTGGTGCTTTTGTTAGAATTGGCATTAGAAGTAGGCGCCGGTTCTTGCAAAGAAATTAGATCTTCCTCCTCTTCGTCCGAATCCTCAAGTTCGGGAGGATCAGGAATAAACAGATCCCTGAAACTGCCTCCAGGTTGTACGAGCTCAGATATGGTCTGCGCATGGATCGTGCTCTGGAATTCCTCGTTGAAGTATGTGAATCGGTACGGCGCATCTTCCTCTTCGCGTCGCCACCCAATGTATTGCGGCCGTAGACGCCCACCAACCAGAACAGGCTCGCTAATCTTTTTCACTCGATATTCCAAGCTTCGCTCTTCCTTTTCTTCGCGGCTCCATTCCTCCAACACAGAAAGATCAGGCCACTCGCGTCGTCGGCGCCGTCGCCGTTCCCCGGTCTCCGAGTCGTGGGTCTGAGGTTGAAAGTCTCCTGGTACATCTGACGGGAAGCACACGTCTTCCTCCGCGGGTACTGCAATAGTTCGCCTACGCCTCAAGGCATCAGGAGACGCTGGTGGAGGCGACGCAGGCCTCGAATCTGGTTTTCTTGCAGAATCGCTCCCTCCGCCTTCCATGTTAATCACCGCATCGCGCAGCAAATCAATTGAGTCACGGCGCGCATCTGGTGATCGGCCCCCGGGATGAAACTCGGATCCTGTGACCATGGCGTCGTCGTAACCCATATCTGTGACACCTAAATTTGGGCTTCCGGGGACGGATGGAGGATTATTGACATCGTACTCCGGCGAGACGGCCAAGGGAGATGGTGAAGTATCGTGCGATTGACGACGATTCCTCCCCGCCATCGAGTACGGAGATCTCGTGTCCGTCCCATATCCAATCTTGGAGGGACTTGCGCTTCGAAGAGGTGTTATTAATGGCGTACGAACCGTGATGTGTCTCTCTTCTTGCTCTTCTTCATCTATGCCCCCTTGAGGACTATATAGATTCTGCTGATATCGTAGATTTGAGCGTTGCTGACTGGAATTCGGTCCCTCCATGCTTGGGAAATACGAGCTTCCTCGAGTAAAGGATTCAGGTCGGAACGATTGGCTAAGCCGACTATCGCGGCGAGGTCGCATCATGGGTTGATCTCTATAATTTGGAAAGAAAATATTTAGTTCCTGCTATTCTCCCTTCTCCAAGGACAGAGTCTTACCGATGATCTAACAACGCCTCGCTTTCCAAGCTCGTATTGCTCAGATTGCGACCTCTGTAGTACGGCGCATGGTCTTGCATCTGGTCCATATTTGAGCGCACTAACCCCCCCGACAGTTCAGAGACAATGGGACCAGAGTCCTCCGAAGCAATGAACGATTGTCGCCTATTGCGGCGTTTACGATTGCGATTCTTTTTCTTGGGCTTCACTGTCCGGGCGACGGCGGGCTGTTCCTGCCGGTCGCCAGGAAGCCGATCTCGCGCAGTCGATCCTTGTGCGGAATTGGAAGACATTGTGATAGAATTTTTCTATCAGGCCGTGAGGCCGTCTCGGGCCTTCGCTTTTTTGTTCGGGGAGGAAGCCGAATTGCTGAGACTCCTTTGTGCTTCCCTGCTCAATGCCGTGTGGACGAAAAGTGCATATATTTTTAGATATAGCACTCCATAGACTCAATCAATGAGAGGACAACTCTGCTTCGAAGAAGGAATGCGCCCAGACACGAGAGGAATAACGATGGATGCACGGAGTCGGGAAGATTTTGACGTTGCACTCAGCAGTTCGAGGTTAAGGAAGAGGTTAGAACCGGTGGCGGATGACGTCGTCTTTCAGAGCGACTGCCGGCAACAAAGATGCAGGCTTTAATGTTAAAGAGATTGAAGGACTAGGCGACAGTGTTCAAAGTCCAACTGTTGATTATAATCAGTATATATGTAGAGTATCAAATAAATACCTTGGAAGATCTTAATCAGACGATGCACGCGGAGTAAAATAATGCTAACCGACTGGAGGCTGAAGCTGCGATTAAAGAAGCAGGCAGTGCTTGGCATGCGGGCTGGCTTGACTCAGACTGAAAATTCTAGACCGAACCCTGACTCGTACATACACTTGCTGCTCTCGAGCTACTACACTTACACCGTGAATGAAAAAGATCGACTATAAACTTTGAATAAGGTCTTTGATTTGTACAATAATATATCTAACAGATCATGAAAGTCATAAGTCATGTCCACATATAGTCAAGCAGCAGGCTTGACGAAAAAACACGCGACGAAATAAAAATGACCTAAAAGCTTGAACAAGAATGAAAAAAAAAGAAAATATAATAAAAATCAAAACGCCCCTTTTAATCCCATTTCCCATCCCAGAAAATAATAATTAAACCAAATTATAAACACGATCAAATTGTACGGGCGACTTCGGACAGACGACAGTCACGCCCCAACATTAAAACAACCTAAGTGTGACGCCTTAGGTATGTAAAATATTGTCTTAAACTGACCGTGTCAGAGCTCAGGAGCGGTCTGTAGTCTCGGTTAATTGGCCATAATCAGTGTATTGTGCTGAAGAAAGGCTGTTAAGCATGTTGTGTAGCATCGTCAAATCATGTTTCCCATATCGACAGAAGGAACCACACTAGAAACAGAGCGGTTGCCGAGGGTGGACATGCGATCGCGTTCGCGAGGTCTTTCATTTTCAGGCCATGCAACTAGAACCTGGGCCGGACAAACCACAATCTCCTCGTCGCCGGCCCCATAATCGTCGCCCTTTTTAACAACAAGTGGAAATAGCACTAGGCGCACTGGAGTGCCTTGTTCCTCTAGTGTTTCGTTGGAGTTGTATACTCCACTGCGCTCGTTCATCAGCGAGGCGTTGAAGCTCACTTGTCGAGCAAGATCGCCCTGCGAGTCGTACTCTGGCTGTAAAGGCGGTAGCATCACGTACTCGGCGCGCTGTGTTCTCATTTCGATGGACAGATTAGCAGCGCGCCGAAGCACCCCTCTGAGTGACTCGAGAAGTTGACTTTGAGCCGATTGCGGTGGAGGTAGGACCAGTGATAAGGTTTCCATGATTTCCAGAGCGACAGCTTCGGTATCCTTGACGCGTTGATCTGCGAATGAAGGGCGTTTGGCAAGAAGAGTCAAGGTCAAGGCGCGCCAATGAGCGACGGCTCGCTGAGGACCGACTTCAGATAGTTGTTTCTCAAGAGCCTTTAGTTTTTGTCTCTGGTCCCGATCCATTCCAAACAGGTACCGGGTGAAGACGTATTCCCAGATCATCGCCATGACGACAGCAACAAATACGTCTCGTCGACGTACGCGGTCAGCAAGAATGGAATCGACATCGGTTCCGTCGAGGATTGCATTATCGAATCGGTCGGTAACAGCGGTGTTGCGCACCTCGGACAGTAGACGGCAACGGCGGAGGTCAGAATGTTTTGAGAAACGAAGCACCCACTGCTGAACATGTTGGCAAAGACGTTGGCATGCGTTGTCAAAATAATCCTCGTCGTGAATAGAAAGTATATCGGCGGCTGTAGCCGCCACTATTTGTTGCTGAAGCTCCTGTACAGCTTGACGAGCAGCAGCAAGTTCGTCTCGGAGGCGTCGTAGTTCGGCGTCCTTTTCGGCCAACGCCGCGGATATTTGTTCCTTGACAATTCCTTCCATACCTGAGGCAAGCTCGAGTTGTCTAGTACGCAAGCCATCGACTTCACGAGCATGCGATGCCGTCAACTCAGCGTGTTTTGCGTGGACTGCTTCATTTTCGTGCGTCAACCGTTGTACTTCGCTTTGCATCCATTCCAAGGAGCTTGTCAGCCGTGCGATCTCTGCCTCTTTATCTCTCAAGTCTGCATTGCTTGTGTTAAGAGCTTGGTCGCTCTTCCGCCGTGCGACGCCTACGCGCGACAACTTCTGTTCCGCCTCTTCCTTGGCGGCGACCAGCAGGCGGTTTTCGGAAATCAGCTGATCTAGTCTTGTTTCGAGTTCTTGAAGATGCTGCATGCTTTGACGGCGTCGGATACTGGGCGGTCGAGTGGGCGACCGCGGTGAGTTCGGAGTCTCGCCCCATCCCTCCTGCAGGCGTAGAGAGGTTAGCCGCGGGTGATCGAGCATTTAAGACAATAGTTGCGCACAACAGACGAATGGACGGACGAAGGCACGCAAAGTAGTTCAAGCGAATGGCAGCAGAAAAAAATGATAAGAACGAACGAGACGTGCACGGCTGGAGCGAGAGAACAAGCAGAGAACAAGCAGGCGTCTAATTCAGCAAAGCAGCAGTAGAACTTACGTAGACATCCGACATGCCTCGGACAGGGCGCTTGCCCTTGTCAGTTACAGGATCGTATTTTGAGGAAGAAGGAATGTGTTCCAGGAGTTGGCGATCGTGGTCGTAGTCGTGGTCATCGTCGTGGTCAGCCTCTTCTTCTTGTTGTTGTCGAAGTTGTCGTTGTTGTTCTGCGGCTTGTTTAGTCTGAGGCTCGACGAGTGGCTGGGAAAGTCCCCGCTTGCCTTGGCGTGCCGCTTTTCCTTTTTGGGACTCTTCAGATTGGCTCTCAGCGCTAGTCCCATCACGGTTAGTGTCATGGATGGTTGTTCTTGCTGCTTTTCCTCCTCTTTTTTCTTTGGTCTCCTCGTTCGACGGAGAAGTTGTTGAAGTTGTCGAAGTTGCTGCTATCGCTCGCAAATCTCCGCTGATACTTCGATTGACTTTGCGGAGTGGCCGCGAGTTTCGGCTGTCTGGCCGCTCCAGCTTGTAAGGGTTTTCTCCGATTTCCAACTTGTGACCGTCGTATTCCTTGATGGGATCAAGGGGCGTTCGTGGCGGAGAACGTTCAAATTTGTCCGCAGTGATAGAAGGCTGTGGGAATTGATTGCTCGCCTTCTTAGTAGGTGTGAGTTCATCTTCGAGTTGCCAATTGTGTGGTTGGCCCGAGTGATGTCCGTGAATGGACTGCGTACGGTGCAAAGAGCCGTTCGAAGGTTGCAATCGGATTGGCGACGAAGCTGCCCTTCGTGAAGTATCTGGAGTGGGCTCCAATCGAATCGACGGTGAGGAATCAAAGAGTATTGAGGATGAGCGGTCTTTTGATGTGGACTCGACCTCAGCGGAAGCAATTTCGCGGTTTGAATCACTCGCTAATGTCTTGGCCGCATGAGAACTATGGAATGCGGTAGGCACTATCGGCAAGCTTGGCTCTTCCACAGCTCTTGCTGCGTCGATCTGCTTCTCTTGTGACTTTGGAGATGGTTTGCGATACTTGACCCTTTCGAGGCCGGGAAAAATGTCGTTTATTTTCGTAGATGGGCTCTTTTCTTCAGTACTCTTTGTCGTTGTAGGTGAAGTTTTGTAATCGCCTTTGAGAACATTCCGATCATCGAGAACCTCATTCAGGGATCGTGATGAGTTGTCTTGTGATTGTAGATCTGTAGATTTGATCGCTTCGGTAGAGGCTGTGATCATAGAAGGAGAAAATCCAGCAGCGGCCATGGTAGCAGAAATGATCATGTCCACGTCTTCTTTCTGGCTGTTGGGTGTATGACTTCTGCTTTCTTGTCGCTGAACGATGTCTTTTGTATCATAATCATCATGGACGTCTGAGGTGGCTACCGCGATAGGATGGCGAGTATGTTCTGATATGGAGTCATCCACCAGAGATGTGTGCTCTTGATCTCGCATGTTTACGTCTAAATCAGTCTTCGATCCGGACGTATCGATGTGAGGCTCTTCTCTAGCAGAGTGGTCTCCGGTATGCTCAAGACCAGGCTCGGCTGCAGTTCCTGGAAGTTGAATGCTGGGCTCTGAAAACACCATATCATCCGTTCCCTTTTGCGTTGTGTTGTCCTGCGGCACCACCTCTGTTTGAGCGGCAGCAACCTTAACATTATCAAAATTGTCTTCGTTGGAGAAAGGCGATGTTTTTTCTTTTTTGTTCTTTTTGCCTTTCTGCTTCTTAGACGATTGGCGCGAGATTATTTCCTTGGTCCTTGGTAATGTTGGTTCCTCAAAGAGATCACTCGCGGCAGCGAGGTCCGCTTCCTTTTCCAATTGACGAGCTCGAAGTAATGCTTCAAAATCCACTTCCGAGTCAGACTGTCGCTTCACGACGTCAGGAGTGTTGAGTTCTTCGCCGATCGTATCATTGGGACCATCCTCCCCGTTATCCGGAAAGTCGAATGGATCAAGTGATACGCGAGGATACTCTGGTTCTTCGCTGGTCACTGCTAAACTTTCAACATCTTTTGAATCTTTCAGTTGCTCCTCCACATCGCCACCTTCGAGGTTCACTTCATTTGAGATTTTGGTACGATCCGCATCGATTGCATCCTCCTCTGGTAAATCCCGTGTCATCAATTTTTTGTTTTTTCGCTTCTCTTTCTTTGACAACTTGCGTGGGATTGTGTCTTCAGCAGCTGGCACAACATCCTCAACATCATTCGGATGCGAGATACTTTCAGTCGAAGCAAAAACCTCAGCAGCTGGCTGTATTTCTTGAATTTCGGGCGACAAAGGATTATCGACAGCTGCCACATCATCATTTTTAGGTGCGTCTCTTGCCGTTTGTTGCTTTTCCGAATCTTCAGCAAGAGGCTCTTCGGAGTCAAATGTGGACTTTTTCTCCTTGTTCAGTTTTCTTTTCTCTTTCTTTGACAGCTTCCGACTGGGAATTTTGACCACCTCATCTTCAGCAATAGGTTCCGGTACGCCGTCCCCTGCTGTCAATTTATCTGCTGAAGTATCTGGGACTATCGAATTCTTCGACTCATCCGGATCTCTTCTTTGTATTTCTTCAGACTGGAATGGCGACGCATCGACATTTTCCACTTTCGCAATGATGGGCGCCTCGATTTCGGGTAGGATCGCTTTTTCAGATTCTTTGCAAGTAGAACTGACCTCCTCTGATTCGACTTTTACAGGCTCGAGCTCATCTTTCGTAACTGAATCGGTTTGGAGTGACGGACCTGGCAACAAGCTAGGCCCATCTGCAGCAGAAACGTCTTGAATATCCTTCGACTGTGAAAGATCCATCCCGTCCGAATCCGCGGACTGGAGCTTGTCAATTTGCGCAGTACTTGATTGTGTGACATTTTCATTCTCGTTGATGTTTTCGGTTGGCGTAGTGACGATTGACTTGGACTTTTTCTTTTTCTTGTCTTTCTTCGATTTTTTGGAAATCGCCCAGTCAAAACCTTGGTCTTCCGAGTCGACGGCTTCAGTTTTACCAATTGAGGTTTCCTTTGGTTCCTTCTCTTCTCCAATTGTCAAGTCCTGCTCTATCGCTTCAGATTGAATGAGACTATCAGGAACTACAGCGTCGGAACTCCCGGGCTCATCTACAGGAGGAGAACGACTCTCATCGAGATCTGGGTGGCTTTCAAAAGTCGGGGAACGAACCGGGAAGGGAGATTGTACCTGCGGAGACACCATGTTATCAGTCAAACCGAGATCTTTCTCTTTCTGGTCGATGTGTGTCTCTTCGGAAGACTGAAATGTTTCTTTACCCTCGACTTCAACAGGCGTCTCCTGCGGTTCATTCTCTGCTATATCTGGCGGTGTATTGACATCGGTTTGTTCGTCCGAGTTGGGCTTTGAGCCAGAATCTAATTGCTGATTTTGGTATTCTGTGAGATATTCTGAATCCCGTCCTTCTTCGACTTTTGTGCCATCGTCAGCAACAACTTCCTTTACCTGCTCTTCTCTGCCTGCTGGGAAGTTGTCTTGCTTTTCCGATTCATCATTCTCTGGTGCCAGGGATTCGAAGTGCTGAGGCTCACTTGGTGTTTCTTCGCCTTGATTAGAGACATCCTTCTCTTCGAAATCGAGTGTACGATGTTTCTTTTTCTCCTTTCGCTTTTCCTTTGCAGACAATCGCCGAGTGGGTTCAACAGGCTTGACGTCTGTTACCTCGTTTGCGGCTTCAATATCGGCACCAAAAGACTCCGCCTGTTCGGACTTCTCGATAGGCATCTCGTTCTCAATCTGGTGCGAAGACTCCTTAGTAGTCGTCTCTTGTTCTTCCTGACCTGGTAGAACATCAGGAGGAAAGTCTCGCTCTTGCTCTGTGGTCGGCGAGGCAGTTGAAACGGTTTGTTGTTCCGATAGGCCTGCTAGCGCCTTGAAAGATTGATCTTTCTTCTTTTTCTTACTCTTCTTTCCAGGCGCGACCGGCACAAAATCGACATCATCTAAGGCTGTCTCTGGGGCGCCAACATCTACTGAGCGCCCATCTGGAATTGGATCAGAAACGAGGAAGTCAGAAGAGTCGACATCTGGCTGATGCTTGATTTCTTTCGCATCATCGTTTGCCTCGTCGTCAATTTTGGCTGGCGTGGACGTACGCTCCTGCGCATGCTCCGAATCTTCCGGAGTCAACTTGGTGTCTTGCGGGGTTTCTACAACATTTGGAATAATCTCAGCATGCTCGGCATCTCGCTCAGTGTCATCAACAGGGTGCGTAGTAGTCTGACTAGTCTCCAGTACTGCTTGACTCGAAGATTCCGCCTCATCTGCCTGTTTGGCATCGAGAATAGGTTCTTGACTTGAAAGTTCCTGGGTCGAAGGATGCTGGGCTGGCGGGACCTCTTCTGGCCGCTCTATAACGGAGACTGTAAGTTCCTCATCTCGTGATATCGTCTCATCCCTTGACTTGCTCTTCTTTCCCTTTTTCTTTTTTGACTTGCCAGATTTTGGAGCAAAGTCTGCATCCTCGATGTTGATAGACTGTTCTGGCACGGACTCATCCTGTACGATTTCACGAGGTGTGGTAGCAGTAGCTTGCACCTCATTCGCTGTCTCAGTCAAATCGCCCATTGCTTCAGTTGTAGGATCAGCATGACTCGAAGAAGAATCTGCTGGAATAGTCTCGCCTAGTACAGCGTCACTTATAATATTCGTAGTTGCACTTGGCGTCGTCTTCGCGTCGTCGGTGCTCGATTGTAAGGACTTGCGATTCTTCTTCTTGTCCTTTTTCTTCTTGGACTTTGAAGACCAACCACTAAATTCGTCGTCATCCGGATTGTCCATTGGCGTCGCCTCGTCTGCTGGTACTTCTTTATCGGTGGTCTCTTGTTCCCGAATATTCTCCACGTCGCTCTTTGATTCCTTGCTGACAGCCTCGATTTCCGCCGGTAATTGTGGTGATGCCTCATTAGGCACTGAATCATCAACTTGGCTTGATGATTGTACTGAATCGGTGATCTTTTCCGTTTCCTGGTCCGCGCGTTCTTCACTAGCCAAGATATGGACTTCAGGCTTTCCGGCTTCACTTGGGCCCATCAGGTTATCGTTGGTTGACGTCTCAGGTTCAACATTGGTCAAAATAGTTTCTTGCGTAGGGATGCTTTTCTCTTCTTCCGAACGATGCAAATCCGAAGATAATTCCGGTAGGCTTTCACTGGCTGGTGCAGTTTCTGTCGTCTTCTCTTCTTCTGCACTGATTTCGGCGACCTGTGACTTTTCCTGTTGGCTATTTGGTTCTTCTAATTTCTCTTCACTTGGAGCAGTTGCATCGTGTAACTTGGCTGCTTCGGCCTCGGGTTCAGCTTCGGGCTCAGCTTCGGTCAGAACAGGCGTGTTCTGATCAATTTCTTGCAAGGTAGGAGACTGGGGAGCCGAAGTCTCGTTCAAAGCGCTTGCTTCCGCGGCCTTCTTTGCCTTCTTGCCTTTTTTCTTCTTGGAAGTGGAGATCTCCTGGAATGCATTGTCTTCCTGTTTGTCTTCAGATATTTGCTCCTCCGTAACAAGATTTTCTGCTTCTGGAGGAACAGAAGAGAAAGTCTCATTCCGAGAGTCTGGACCGGTAGTAACATCTGGAGTAGATGGCTTAGGCTCACGTGAAGTTGGATCCATAGATTCATCAGGTTTTGATTTATCTTCTTCCATGGCTATCTCCGGAGGAGTCGATGCCTCATCCATTGCAAGCGATAGTCGAGCCTTTTGCTTTTTCTTATCCTTCTTCTTCTTGGACTTTGAAGATTTCGAATTCGAAAAACCTTCGTCATTGTCTACAGCATCGGTGTTGTCGGCCTCTTGTGAAGGGGTTTCCGGGAGTTGTGGCGGCTTTGCTTCAGCAGGAGCATTCACTTCTGCTGTTGATGCCTCGCCAGTTCGTTGTTCGGGGAGATCAGACATAGGCTGTTCACGCGATTCTAAAGGTGCGCTTATCGTAGATTCAGTTGTTTCTTGTTGAAGTGACAGCTCATCCTTCTGTGATGAAGAGTCCTCGACAGTTTCGTCCAGTTCAGTCTTCTGGACCGATTCTGGAGATTTCTCTTGATGAAACAAGGACTGAGAAAGATCTCCTGCTAAGTAGGTAGGATCAACAGAATCTTTGGAATGGTCTGTCTCGCAGAAAGTCACGACGCTAGGCACCTCCTCTGGCCCTGTCTGTTCTTCCGAAAGCTTCTCAGACTTCTTTGCGTCGTCAGAGGCGGCAAGACCAGAATCCTCCTTGGCTTCAACAGGCATTAATGCATCAGATTGCTCATCTTTCGTAGACGAACTGATGGCTGCCGCAGCTGAAGCTTCGGATTTCCTCCTCTTTTTGTCTTTTTTCTTCTTGGATTTGGAGGTTTGGAAGTCCGGCTCATAGTCCGGTGTCTTATCTGCAGGCGTGGCCTCTTCTGCAGTGGTTTCTGGCTGTAAAGACTCGTCGGGCTTCGAATCCAGCTCGTCTAGCGTAGCTATATCTCTTTGATTCTCCTCTGGAGCAGGTTCCTCGGCCGATGGTGAATTGATAGGGTCGGATAATTGAGAGGCCTGAGGCTCTACGTCTTGGCTCAGAACAGTATTAGATTTGTCGTCGGCTGATGAAACCAAGGCACTTGACTCAAAGCCAGCATCACTTTGAGGCTCCACAGTTGTGATTTCACTGAGCCCTTTTTCCATTTGCTGGTCGACATGCGACTTTATATCGGAGGAACCAGACGAGTCATGGCTAGAAGCTTGAGATTCCATGATTGCGCCAACTACAGCTGCCATGGATGTCAATCCTGCAGCCGACGACTCGGCGAGAGGCTCGTGAGATGTTGCCACGGTCTCAGGGGCTTGCAGTGTTTCCGTCGTTGTAACTTCTGGCGTTTGATCTTCCAATGCGGTTGTCTGTGTAGGCTCGAAGACTTTTGGAGTTTCGGGGTCAGCTTCTGGTGTGATGGCAGGCACAGGAACGTGTTCACTGGTTGTGAGTTGTTCGAGTTCTTTAGTCTCAGTGGCAGCGTCCTCGTTGACTGGAGCAATTCCTTCATCGGTAGAGGTTGCGGCTGACACCGATGGTTCATCATCTGCCACGGGCGCACTGTCGGCGGCCTTCTTCTTTTTCTTATCCTTCCGTTTGTCCTTTTTGCTTTTCTTTTTTGACTCTGTCGGCTGAGATTCTTCGTCAATATCTTTGGCCGCTTGCTGAGCATCTTGAGATGAAGAATCTATGTCCGAGGCGAGGGAAGGAAATTCCTTCGAATCTGCCGTTGATTCATCTTTCGTGTCCAATCCGGATTCAGTAGAGTGAGCGACTTCTGGTACTGTAATATCCTCAGGCTCATTGGTAGACTGGTCTTGTCTAATCAACGATGGACTTGTTTCCTCCACTTCCCTTTCCAGTCCAAGACCAACTTCGCGATCTGTTGAAGACAAAGTATCATGGACGGTAGCAGTCGTCATGTGTTCTTCTGACTGCAGCTTGTCTCCGGTACCCTCACTCGATACACTATTCTCGAATACTGAAGACTCAGGCTCTACAGGAGTCGCTGGCTCTGATTCAAACTTGACTTCAGGTGTCTCGGCCCATGAGACTCGTTTAGAATTTTTGCCCTTTTTCTTTTTCTTCGACTTCGACTCGGAGGGAGTAAATACTGGTTCCTCAGGTAGTTGTTGGCCTGGTGCAGGAAGATCTTCTTCATTGGTAGAAACCGGTTCCGCTGTCAGAGGATCATTCGATGATTCGGGAAGGTCGATGTCGAGCTTGGAGTCTGGCGCTTCAGTTTGCGCAGAATCAACGAAATCGGATTGTATCTCAGAGACGTCCTTTGTCTGAGTATCAGCTTGAAGAAGAATTTCGCCTTCGTTAATGTTGTCTTCCACCCTTGCCGGTTCTCCGGCAGTAGATTTCGGCTCAAGAGATAGGTCCGTTGAGATCTCTTGAGCTGGAGGGGTGTCTGGCTCAGACACAGGAGGCGTATCAATAGCCGTAGTTGATTCAGTGTATTCCGACTGTTGAGTCTCATCATTTGTCTTCGAGGTATCCAGACCGTCTTGAGAGGGTACAGATCCGGGAGTATCAGGTGCGACCTGAACAGATTCAGCGACCTCTGGTATCGAGGTTTCAGTTGCAATCTCATCAACAGATGTAGATCGACCTTTCTTCTTCTTATTTTTCTTCTTCTTTTGCCCTGATGCAGAGGCGGCAGGCACTCCTTCGACGTCTTCGGCATCCATTGGCGGAGCGGTGGAGATGGCCTCTTGGGGAACTTCAGAAACCTTCGTCGTTGAGTCAGTAGAAGGTTCCACGATGTCTTGTGCTTCAGCTGCCTGCTCCTCTGCGGTCTCCGCGGAATCGAACCATTCATCGACTGGACTCTGCGGTGAAGAGACCGGCTCCGCGCCTGTAGCAATCTCAGCGACACGTTCATTGGCTTGAGAATCTTGAATTTCTTCGGCGCGCACTTCGGGCTCAGTAGGATTTTGAATCTCAGACGATAGACGAGGTGAAGTTTCTTCCATAACAGATTGCGGTGCAATCTCTTTATCGATGGGCTGTGATTCCTCACTTGTACTAGGAGCAGGTTGTGTCTCATCGACGGGAATAGAGTCTGATTGGATTGACGATTTCCGCTTATTCTTTTTCTTCTTCTTCGAGGACTTGGAAGACGAAGCTGTTGCTGCAGAATCTTCTTCTTTTCCCTCTTTCAAAATCGGTTCCTGGTTGTTGATTTCTGCCGTGGTATCGTTTAATGTCGATGTAGTGGTGGTTTCCAGAGATGGCTCGTTACCTGAAATAGATTCCACGGGCTGAATATCATGATTATCGTCTTGAACGGACTCCAAGGAGACGTTTGCAACGTGAGACGATTCTTCTTGCGTCTTCAATGCCTCATCTTCGACTTCAGGTTGATGAGTGGCTGTGGTCGATGATGCATTGTTACTTGCTTCGATACTGGGTTCGGCCCGAGCCACCTCTGAAACCTCCGGCTCGGATAGGGCAGTCGAGCTTGTTTCCATCTCTGGTACAGATTTGGTAACCTCTTCGACGGGCTCTTCAGCAGGAGTTCCGGTGTCTTTCCCTTTTTTCTTCTTTTTCTTGTCTTTTCGTTTCTGCTTCTTAGAATTGGAGCCTGCATCGATGGTCTCTTCGTCCATGGTTGCTTTGATATCGCGCTCTAGTGCCGTCGCCGAAGGAGTAATTGCTTCGACTGTCTGCGCTGGCTCGAAGTCAGGCTGAATATCCCTGGCTGTATCTGCTTGCGCCTTTTCAGCCTGTGCATCATCGAGCGCTCCCGCAACCGGGATGCCCGCATCGACATCTTGAGCCGGCGCTTCGGTTTGTTGGATACCAGAGGAGAAATCGTGACTCTTTCCCGCATCTTCTTCTACAACAGGCTTGTGTTCTGTTGAATTTTCATGTCGATGCTCTATATCTCGAGGTGTCCCAGACACTGCCGCCGAAACAGCTGCATCTACAACGTCACCAAAATTTCCCTTGTGAGCTCGAGTCGCATCCTTCGCAAAAGACTCTTGACGAGCTTTCTCATTTGAAACCTGAGTCACTTCTTCCTGTTCATTAACATTTCTGCTAGTGGGCTCGTGATCGCTGACAGCAGCAGATACAGCCGCGTCTACAATCGCCCCAAATCCAGCACCTGCCAGGAACGACGACACGTTACTTTTCTGGGCTTTAGCTGAAGGGGACTTCTCCTTTGTCGAGTCGGATACGGAATCCTTCTCCTTTTGTCTGGTTACCTCCGCACTAGACGGTCCTGCAACTTCGGTATCTTTCAAGGATAGATCCGAACCCGCCACAGACGGCAATCGATCCATTGATTCTGGCATTTCAGGCACCATTGACTGATACGTGGTAGGATCCTGAAGCAGCTCCGAAGGGGAATGGAACTCGTATTTCGGTTTCTCCTTCTTGATTGATGGCGGAGCTACCTGTTTACTACTGCTGCTATACGTTTCAGCCGTAGGAGTGGCTTGCTGTGAATTTAAGAAATCGTCTTCTTCGGCCGGCAAGTGATCTGTCGAAATGCGAAGATCCATCGGTTTGCGGCCCCAAGTATACGCAGAATCACCACCAGCCATGAAAAAGCCAGTGACGGCGTCTTCTTCCTCGGGCCAGCCTTCGCGGAGATTCTCGATACTGGGGCTTCGAGAAGAGGTTTTACTTGAAGGCAATGACGGAAGCGGACCTTCGGGCTCCGCATCGAGTTTGCTGGTGTGTCTCTCGACGAGCCACAATGGACGAATCTCACGCGCATTCTTGAATTCTACAGAGTTGGGTCGTCGATGGCCTGGTCTCGGCGAACTGGGCGATTGGGCTGGAGATGTCATGGAAACACGACGCGAGCTGTTTGGAGAGGTAGGCGGTTTTCGGAAATGTAAGGGAACTGCCGTCGGCGAGTCGCTGTTTCGAAAGACGGAGAGACGGCGGGCGCGTATATTATTATTATTATTATTCTCCTCCGAGGGGGACCGTCCGGGTGATGACGGGCGACTTTGTGATCTGGGTGTCAACTCGAAAGTCTTTTCGGCCATTGAGGGGGATACTGAACGGCTTCTCAAACGCTGCTGTACGTCCTGTAGCGGATCCTCGGGGCTGCTAGATTGAGAGGGTGACTTTGATTGAAGTGATGTTGTTGGTAGGATACCAAGCCCCGAAGCACCACCTACATTTTGCGTAATCGAATGTTGTTCATGGCTATCAGCTGGTGGCATTTCGGGGCGCGTTCCTAAAAAAGACTTCTTGTCGTCATTGTTATAGAGGTCGGCGGAAGAAGATTGATCCTATATTGAAGAAGAGAAAAAAATATTTCAGCACATATTCATTACGTAGAAGCAATCGATCGGGTATAAATGTAATAGAATTTCTTGTACAATCATAAATTTCAAGGGCAAAACAAAAAAAAAGTCAATGCTGTACAAGGTAAGAAAAGACGAGGAAAAGAGAAGGGTCTAAAGATCTACCTTCTCTGATGCTTCGCGAGCCGAATCAATAATCTCCTCGTACTTGTCTCGCCGCCTCTGCTCCCTTCTCTTTCTTCGAGACGATTGGCTGTCTTCGTCTCCATTTTCGTTCTCAAACGACTTACCCAGCTGCGAAAGATCCAAAGAGGACTCGGCAGCTCTGCTCGCGACATCCCAATCATCCGCGATATCGTCACCGCCACTAACGCTTCTGCGCGAAGAGGATTTCTTCTTCCGTCTACGTTCCGACGTACTGTCATCAACAGCAACCTCCGATTGTGTTTCACGTTTTGAAGAAGTTGATTGCGAACGGTCGAGATTTGTCTTGGAACCCCCAAAGATGCTGCTGAAAAGTCCACCACTCTTCTTCTCAGGCTCCTTCGACAAATCCTTTGAGGCCACGGACGAGTCGCGGGAGCGACGCTTCTCGCGAGTGTCATCGAATTTTGCGGGCGATGAAACGACTGATGCAGCATCGTCAAAATTTCCGCTATGTCGCTTATGTTTGCGACGTCTGTGCTTTTCGCCGTCTCCATCACCTTCCTGCACAGAGCGACTGTCGTCTTCACGATCTACCTCATCGTCGCGTTTTGATCTCCGAGAGGACCTGCGAGATATGTACTCCTCCAATTCGTCTACTCCCGGTGCCGATGCAGCTACTGAACGTGTGTCATCCATTGAATCGCTGCGATCCAAACTGCTACTACTATGTTTGGATTTATGACGACGTCGCTTTTGTTCTTCCTGAATCAGATCGTCTGTCACAGGTGCCGACTGGATTCGTTTCAGCGTATATTCAGGCTCTGCATCGTCACTAGCAGAAGTCGTGGATGATTTAGCTTTGCTTGAACGACGGTCGTCGGAAATGATCGCCCGAGATTGCTGGTCAGACTCAATGTCCAAGTCATCCATTGTCTTTGACGATCTCTTTGAATTTTTCGACTTTTTGCTGCGTTCTTTCGTAGGGGTCGGCTCGTCCTGAATGGTCTCAACGCGTGAGACCTTGTCTTCCTCCCGTTCGAAAGCAGCGGGCGCGTCATAAAAGTCTGCTTCGTCCACGGCAACTGAACGTCTTCCAAAATCGCCTTCGTTCACTGGAGGCAAGTCTTTACTGGATAACTGGTCGTTATTATCATAAGCTTCATCGTCGAAGGAAATTTCCGGGCCCCGGACGTCCTTCTTCTCGGCACTAGACTTCGATGAGATCGCTTCTCCGAGGTCGGTGACACTTTCAACAGCCGGGGGCCGATAATTCTTCTTCAATTCGGCCACGGGCGATTTGTCTTTGGTTGTATAATAAGCGGCATTATCTGTCACGACACTAGGATCGAATCCAGCAATTTCAGCGCCAGCAGCTAGGGTGGCGGCAAATTCAACATCTTCGTCAAAGCTACCTGGCATTGAATGCTTGGACTCTGCTTGATACTCTTCAGTATCAATATGACGAGATACAGACTTCTCATCTGCAGGAGGGTCGTGGTGGTCTTTATTGCCCCGATATAGAGGTGAAGCGGAGTTTTCTTCGTGATCTCTCTCGTCGGCCGACTCTTCTCGTTCTGAAAGAGGGGTCTCGATTTCGTACTCATGAAACTGATGCTCACCCCACGAAACTCGAGAGCCAGTGCTCGGACGGGTAGGTGCAGTTTCTTCAACTTCTGTCCGCTCCTCCTCCTTCGTAGTTGAATCCGTCGTCGGAACAGGAGAGTGTGTGTCTCTTACAGAACCTTCATGGCTGCCTGGAGGAGTCGGTTTGATGATGTTGATGACTAGCGGCGGCCAGGAAGGATCGGGCTTGTCAGTGTCGTTATCAATATATGCTTCCACCGCACGTTCAGATCGCGGGACCACTTCGACAATATCGGGCGAAGATTCACGAGGAGTGTCGTTATGTCGTAAGTCCTCCGGCATGAAGAAATCTTGATAGCTCTCATGCACGGGACTTGGATTTTGCGCAATACGAGTGGCAACATTCTGAGCGATTCGCTGTTGACGCTTCGCTTGCTCATCGTCCTCGACAGCTTCTCTTATCGGCTCTGGTCGAGAGAACTCAGTAATCTCTGATTGATTCTCCGATGCGCTGCGTCGTTGCGACCTCCTCTCTTCACGGCGTTTCTTTCGCCGCTCTGCGGATTTGTCATGGTCGTCGTCTTCAAGTGCCTTCTCCGCAAGTACTCCTGCAACAGCCGCGGCGCCAGCGCCTACCAGAGCTGGCGCAACCCATGAAGACGATGCTGTCTCTTTTCTTTCTTCGTCTCTAAGCTTCACCTTCCTGGACATGTCTGTGGCTTCGACTTTCGGGACATCTGCTGGCTGCTCACTAATTTCGGTCTCTCTTCGCTTCTGCTCACGCCGTGCCTGGCGAGCAGCCTGTGCGGCTATTTCCTCTTCTTCAAGACGCCGTCGCTCTGCTCTTTTCTTCTCCTTTGCTTGACGACGACGCTCGGATTCGGCTAACTCATCTGCCTCCTGGCGCAAACGCGCAAATTCGTCATCTTTCCGACGCAATTCGCGTTCTCTGTCAAGACGATCAACTTCCTTCTGTCTTTCCTTCTGTTCGTCTGTCAGGTAAATAGAGACATTTGCCGGATCCTTTGCTGTTGATCGCCGTTTAAGGATACCTGGTGACGGTTCACTTTCCAGTGGCATTTGTGTATATACAGGAGAAGAGTTGCTGCGACGCGGCCGCGTGCTCCTGGTCGGTGCTTGGCTCTCCACAAGGTCACGCTGGATGATCGGATCTACAGCCGCAGCAACAGTGGGATAATATACCGACTGGGACACAACTGGCTGGGGCTGGGGCTGTTGCAAAGGTATCGGGCCCGGCCGTATCAGTTGAGGCTCTCCATTAGGCGAGGAACTTGTCGACATCCTCACATAATCGAACCGTGACGGATCACTTGTTGGAACAGGGTACACTTGCTGGAGACTGCCTCTACCGCTAGAACCATCGTTGCTAACGTACTCAGCGCGTTGCGTAGCGACCTGCGAGGAGTAATCATTCATGGGAGGTGCATCGGAATATTGCCGCTGGGTGTTCTTCTTCTTGCGTGACCTCGAGCTCCATGGCCAAAAAGACGGGCCAGAAGAGACCGATTCCGAGCTGCCAAATACCGCGCTACCGCCGTAGGCTAAGTTCGCAGAGACCGCAGAATCAGAAGACTCGGCATCCTCCCATTCCTCGTCCTCAACTCTAGAAGCTTGCCCGTAGTTGGTTGGCCGAGCGAGATCGCGCGGGGTTATCCCTTTACGCGATGAGGAATGAGCAAGCTGTGTCGCCATTAGACCTAAGCCAAGGATTTCGGCGTCGACTTTGCCGTTCCTATTGGATTTTGTCGACTTGCTCGACCTGCTGGATCTAGCGCTGACTGTCGACCCAAGCTTCTCCGGGCCACCAAAGGCGAGATCATAGTCACCAGAAGACGATGACGAGTTACCGAATGAGAAGAATCCTCGTTCTTTTTTGGTTGTGGATTTTTTCAGCCGATTAGCAGAAGGAGCAGAGAAGAATGATCGGAATCCTCGAGGGCTAGACCGGCCACGTCTTCGTGACCGGTCAAAAGTTTCACTTCCTGAAGAGTCGGAATGCCGTCTTGTACGATATTGCGTGGATCTTTCTCGACTTCTATTGCGTTGACTCAACCGCATGGAGGCTGCAGTCAGAGCGGTACCGACGGCAGCGCCGATAGCTGCTTCTTTGAGGCCGCTAGTACCTCGTCGATCTCGGGAAGTTGACCGCGAGCGAGAACGCGAAGAGCGGCGAGAAAGACGATAGGACTTAGTATCCTTGTATGCTGAACTCTTCTCGTGGCCGGAGGATTTTCTCGAAATGACGCCGCGAGAGGTTGAGCTAGCCTTGCCGGATGACACCAGACTCTCCTGATCGTACGTACGACGCCGCGACGATTCGGCCTGACTACCTGTTCGCACGCTGTATGTATCCTCGAAATTTCTGTTGTCAAACAGGGACTTGGCCACGTAACCGGCAAGACCCCCTGCCAAGCCCCCTGCGAACCATGAAGAGGCCTTGGATTTGTTGCGCCGGGTCTCGTCTTCAGACGAGTTATAACGAGTCAGCTTGTCTACTCGACTGCTACTACCATATCTGTCGACTACAGGGGACCGTCTTCGTCTGTTGTAATAGTGTTTTCGCGGCGCATCTTTCGAAGTAGTGCCAGGTTCGAAGCAATACTTGCAAACTCCGATAGCCTCGGTATAATCTTCGAATTTGCCCACCCCTTCTGGATCTCTCCAGAAATTTACAAAGGCAGAAAAGGGTCCATGGTGCTTTTGGTGATAAGCCAAAGAGCCAGGTTGCATACCCGAAGAAGAATAAGAAGGTCCAAGAGGCGGGCGACCGGAATAGCTTGGTGGTGCAGAAGGATGATTGTTGCCCTGGAAAGAAGAATGACCATTTCCAGACTGGCCAATGCCTAAACCATAAGAGTTGCTGTTATGGTCAGGACGGTTCGCGTATTGGGGGTTGGAACCAGACTGATCGTTGTGGTGGTTGAGCATGTACGCTGCTGCTGCACCCGCAGCGGCACCGCCGAGAGCCAACCCCATCCCATTGTGGGATGAGGAATTACTGGTGGTAGCCTGAAATGGAGGCCGTGACTGAGGAGCAGATGTTTGCTGATAGTGAGAGCTCGCCTGGTTCAATAACTCCGACCCAATACCAAAGGATGCGGCATCTGTTGAGAACGAAGAGCCAGACGAAGGCTTTGACGGTTTGACAGAGGGTCTTTCAGGTTTCCCTGGTTTAGGTGGCTTGGATGTAGCCGGCGCAGATGAAAGGGGAAACGAATCACCCGCAGAGGCATAATACTCCGCGGCGGCACCGACTTGGCCCATACTACTTGGTTCGGGAGGAGGGTTTGCAGTGGCGGACGCGGCCTGTAAATGGGGTTGGGCGCCGATTATGATGTCCGGTGCTTGAGGACGTACCCCGGGCTGATGGGCGACCGACTGACCTTGATCACCGTAGTAGTCGGCAGCTAGACCTGCCGGGTTCGGAGGCATGTACGGCTGTGTCGTGGTTTCCGGTAGCTGTCCTGGAAATTGTTGTGCAATATGGGCATCCAGCGGCGGATGATACGGCGCAGCGGTGCCAGGAATATTCGAGGAATCGTACTGCATGGGAAACTGGTTGAAGCCCGGGTCGGCAATCTCGGCTGCAAAATGCGCGGCGCCATCGCCGCCAGACTTTGCGCGCGGCCGAGCACGAGTCCGACTCGTCGTATCGTCTCTGCTGGAGCGGCTATCTGTAGTGGTTTTCTCTAATTTGCGTCGCGCGTCACGGTCACGGTCACTATCACGGCCAGATCTTTGTCGATCATCGGCCCGATCTGATCGCGGTATGCGCTCGATGTATACGGGCTCGTCATCAGCATAAGACGTCGGCTCAGCTGTCACATAGGTTGTGGTAGAATCTCCTGTCACGCTTCGGGGAGCGCTGATATCTCCCAGGCCGCGGTCACGGTCGTCACCCCGTGTTGGCCTACGGCTGGAAGAAACGCTTGAAGCAGAAGAGATTCTGGATGTGTGCCGAGAAGAAGATGTGCGAGCATCTTCACCGTTTCTCGTCGACGACTTGCGACGCACTGTGCCTCGCGAGCTCACATCGTCGCGACCGCTGCCACCGCCTCCCATCAAAGCTTTGAACACCATGATGGATGGCTGAGACAGTTAGGCAAATTCGTTATCGCACGATAACCGGGGAGGTGATATTATTAAATCATGGAATGTTGGGGAGAATAAGGATCAGATAATGGTTAATTAAAGCTCCGGTGCTTAAATGCACGACCAGTGTAATGTGCTGTAGGGAGAGGAAAGGGGGAGGGGGAAAGGAATGTCGTTAGATTGAACGTGAGGTCATAAAAAATGGCAATAAGCAAGCATCAAGGGAGGGAGCTGAAGAGAGAAAAAGATGGAGAGAGAGAGGAGAGCGAACCGAGTCCGAGATGCACGAGGCTGGGGAGAAGAAGAAAGTGGCGGGAGAGACAGCACAACAGTCAGCCCTAATTGGTTTAGTGTGTTACTGTACGACGATCGATCGATCAGCCAATTGATTAACTACTTTGTTGCATGTAAGGAAGTGGAAGAATAAACAGTCTGGCAAGGCAGCTTGATCATTTGTTCTCTACTCTATTATTACCAAAAAAATAAAAAATAAAAAATGCAGATATCAATCAACTAGAGATTGATACACAACAATAATCACCATTGTTTTTGTTATTGTTGTTGTTGTTGTTTTGATCGGGAATAGTTCGCGGCTAGGTACCGGGCTACCCAACTTAATATGTAGCGGTACCTTGGTAACCGCACCGCTAGTTCGTGGCCACGAGCCACTCGCACCGCCTCATCTGGCTGAGTAATATGAGCTGGGCCAATCAAGGCCTACCATCGTCCTATTCAGTTCTACACCGACTGAACGGGCTCATCAATCAATAATATACAATATTATTATATTATTGTGAATAACAATATGTCAGCTGTGAAACCCGACCATCGATTTCGAATTTTTCGAGAGTCGAAAATATATTTGGTATGTCACTGGTGTATCAAATGTCACTGCATAGTTAGTCGCTATTGTTATACCTCCTGGTAGTTAATCTGCAGGTGCAAAAGACCATTTCAACAGAAGCGCCTATCTAAATGCAAAAGTGATTCAGTCCATTGACACGATCTGAACTATATATTCTGCGGCGGACATGAGACGTCTGAAGCAATCAGTAAAGCTGACAGGGCTTAGTCTGCATTGAACCAGCCAATCTTGTGGTCTGGATATTTATGAAAACTGACCTGTCATTCAACCTCTGCATTCCATGCATGCACCGAGTACAGTGTACTGCACGAGGACGCGAGTGTAATGTGCACCCGAATTCGGGCTTTTTTCCTTAGACCAGAAGGGGCTTTTTCTAGTCTGTACTGAAGTAGCTATGCAGGTGGCCGAAATGCCCGATTCGTAGTGCCACATTCGTCCACCTACCTACCTAGGTAGAGAGGGAGGGAGGTATACAAAAATTCATTCCTTCACCACAACGGCAGGGATCCCGAGTGGTTGACATTCCGTAGGTAATTCCCGGAATAGAACAACAATTGTCCTTGAACATTTCCGAGGTTTGCGGCTAAAAAATATTTCTAAATCTGTCGGGTGTGTTTGCCTCTCAAACATTCTTATTTTTATCCGTCCGATGATTTATGAAGAATATAAGATAGGTAACTAGTGCCTCCGTAGGTAGTAAGGTTGGTGGCTAGAAAAAGTTCTCGCAGATCCCGAGGTCATCCACGGATCTGTCTTTGCGAAGGCTGTGCGACTTCGACCTGTTATGCATGTTTTGCACAGGAGAACAGTTCGTCAGAAGTTACTTAGGTAGTGGAGCGCAATGGATAAGCTATTGCATTTATTTTAAGTAGACTCAGTACATTAAAGCCGTTCGCACGCGGTACCGAGTTTCCAAACTGTCGCACGAGTACTTTTTAACATCTCCCCTGTAGCGACAGTCATCTCGGCTTTTATCAGCAGAGTATATCAAAATACAAAACTGGTGTAGCTTCTGACAATCGAACTGTATTTAGAATATATATATATATAAGCTAAAACTTATATTGAATGCTTGACATAACCATAAATTAGTTGCATTTATTGAATGTGGGGACGACCCAATGAGGTTGAAAAAAAGTACTTCTCTTTCTGGTACGAATAAATTCTTTTTTTCTAAAAAATACTTTTTCTTTCCCTTCTCTTCAACGGTCTCGCAAGTTACAATCTCTAGAATCTATTCTACTCTCTGTGATTTCTAATTTTGCAGAGTCAAATTTTATCTTCTTACTACAAATTTCATCTCGTCATTGAGAAGACCGTCTCGATATAACTTTGTCGCACAATGCCGGAAAAGGTCTACGTCACATATAACCAGGTTCGACTTTTTTTTTATCTTTCTCGTCTTCCGATACCAACCCACTATGTATTGAGCAAACTGGCCTAACTGCTCGTCATTCCAGGTGCACAAGCTGTGCCAAAAGTCCGCCGACAAGATTCTCCAAGAGTTCCATCCCAATCTCATGATCGCAATCGGAGGTGGCGGTTATGTACCAGCTCGAATTCTGCGGTATGTGGCACGCGCGCAAAACCGTTGCTGCCTGCCCCGCCTTTTTTATCACCACTTCAAATTACTTCTCGCTGACTGTGTTCCCTCAACATGGTGATATTAAAATAATAGATCTTTTTTGAAACGTCCCGGCGAAGCAAATATCCCTATTCAAGCCATCGGACTCTCGCTGTACGAAGACCTAGGTCGCGATGACCCCGAAGAAGTGCCCGGCACAAAAGTCACGCGCACGCAATGGCTAGATTTGAGTTCTCTAGAAATGGCCAATTTGATCGGTAAAAACGTCTTGATCGTAGACGAGGTGGACGATACTCGTACTACACTCGAATATGCTGTGCGCGAATTAGAGAAGGATGTTGAGTTGGCTCAGAAGAGTCTTGGACGGGAAGGCGAGAAGACGACTTTTTCTATTTTTGTTCTTCACGTCAGTTTATGGCCTTCCCCTACCGTCTTTTTTTTTCTTTATCTCATACCTTTCCCGCGTGGGATGATCAACCTGAAGACTGATGTGATTTTTTTTGAATAGAATAAGGACAAGTCGAAAAAAGGAAAGCTGCCCGAAGAGATGGTTTCTGCTGGTCGGTACCTTGCTGCAGTTACAACAGGCGATGTCTGGATCTGCTATCCTTGGGAAGCCAAGTACGTTCTTCCCACGACATCTATATAAAGGAAAAGAATTTTTCTGACTTGCACCAGGGACATTGACGAGCACGACGAATTGGCCAAGCAACACCCGCTAATTTAAGAAACTCTAGAGAGAGAGGGAAAGAAAGGAGATTCCCGTTTATGCATAGCCACGTTTTTTCATGTGCACCACGTTTTGAGCTGACGGCGCTGTCGATAAATCTAATTCAAAAAGTTTTTTGATATGTCCTATCCACTTCGATTCTATAACCGCATGCAGATACTTGTAGTAGGTTTCTTAGTTTTCTTTTCTCCATAGGATCGTGTCAAGTTTTATATGCGCTCCTGCAATATTCGAGAATATCTCGTGTTTTTCTTTCCTAATCCCTCCCGAGCGACAAGTAGGACACCATATCGATCATGCGATCTCAAAAACCGTAGAGCTCGTCTGTTACAAGTCGTCTTGTGGACTCCCCTTCATGAAAGTCTCAATTCCATTCCTGGAGAATCAATGATATTGTCTTTTATATCTTAAACAAACACAGTCATCCAAACCATCTCCTAAAACTCTTAATCAACATCAACATTCGCCTTGCGCAGTTCGGTCTTTGCCTGCTCGATTTCCTTCTGAAGTAATTCGTACTCGTGCGGGACGTCGTTGAAAGTCAGGATCATGTATCCGAGGCGAGCGCCGAGAAAGCATGCGAGAACAATGAGTCCGTAAAATGGAAGCTAGATTTTAAGGAGTGAGATCAGGGTTAGTGAGTGGTGGGACTGTATGAGCATGGATTCGCGAACGAATCGACGGATTCAAGGGGGGGGTGGCGTACCACAGGGACAATTTCTGTCTGAATGGTCTCATTGAGGGGGATGAGTCCTAGGTATAGAGCAAAGTAGAGCTGTGAAAGCAGGCGAGAGATTAGTCCGGTGCATCTTCTTGCCCCTGCATGAAAGCAATCCACGACTCTCAAGAGAGAATAAAACAACATACGGAGGAGAGCAAAAGGAGTATGGACACTGTTTGCTGTGCGCGCGTCATTTTTGAAATCGACTGATTGTGTAGATTTCCTGAAGATCGAAAAAAAATTGGGCAAAAGCCAAGTAAATAAATGATTGTGGGTAGTTGGCAGAGAGCTGGCGCTTCAGGAGTGTAACTACTCTGTAAGAAATAAGTATAGCCTTTACAAGACAGTTTGGCTCTAGAGACTGCGCTTCTGGCCGCGGTGGCTGCCGTACGAGTACCGTGCAATCGCTGCCTGAGGCTAGCGAACTACAAAGGAACCCGAATATCTGACTAAGGATTCCGTGGGTAAAATTGAACATGCAGTCAGTTTCTCTTTGATGAATTTAATTTACAGGCAAGTCCAGTTCTCATTGAATTTGGCCTCCAACAATCTAGGAAACCCATCTAGCTCGAGTCAGTTGGACCGAGTGCTGAGCCATTACACACATTGAACCTACCATTTTGTTTGGTGCCGCCCACTTATACAGTATGTACCTTGCTGCTTGAGCGCCATGGCTTGACTTAGTCTCAGGCAACAGAGCCTCACTACATCACGCCCCTCTTCTTGAAATTCTTACTCCATAGTACATCAAAGACTTCGGATGAAGCTAGGGTTGTTAGAAGTGGCAAACCAGTGTTACTGTTTCTCAATCGAATTGTGTGGACTCTGGAATATCTCGAAGCTCCTACGGAACAGACTGCGGAGCATTCGGGGTTAGATCGAATACTGTACGGCCCTTTCACGTTCAAAGGTAAATCAAAAAGTAGTTCTTTAGTCTGATGATATGTTCAGTGAGCTAACAATGGAACAAAGCATTCAGATTCCAGGCTACGTGGGGCTAAGCCTCTGCAGCCTGGGGATTTGATGCAACTTGCGCTTCTGATCACAATCCCAGATCAGTTAGCCATACAACACCGAATTAGGCACCCATTCGATATCCCTGCAGCATCTGCGAAGGGAGTGTACATCGGGGAACGCCGTTGATGGTATCGAGTGTGCGACGATGGCTTCAATAGACTATAAAGATGGCCAAGGTACCGGGCATAGCCCGGTGCCGGCCACAGATATTGTCTCCTTTGCTACGAATATAGACTTGCCTGCCGTGGAAAACCTGTTACCAGATACAACAGACCTAGAGAAACTCTCGGTCGTCTCCACGGATCAGAAACTTCCCTCGGTAGAAGAGCAATACCAGATGTTTCGCTCACTGCAGCAAGTCCTATCAAAAGCCGAAGCCGACAAAGACGTCTTTGACGTACAGGACCTTTACGAAGCACTCGAAGCAGCTCATACTGCCACTCGAGAAGATGAAAATAGTGCTCAACACTTGGAAAGTGTAGTTTCGATGCTTCAGAAGCTTTGGTTGAGCCGGTCAAAGTATCTCCTTGAAGCAGCTGAAGCCCTTGCGAATGCTAGTCGTGACCGTGAGTCAAGTCTCACGTTGAATTCGAACTTGAAATACGACTTACTGACTCTGTATAGCCTCGTGGAGAATTCCTTTTGGTCAATCAGGAGTGCTGCAATTCTTCCTGCTTGTGACTGCGACCCCGGTCGTCGACAAGGATATTCTCTTTCACGCGCTACGTTTGATTGGAAACTCTTGCGCAGATACTGGTACTCCCCCTATTCCTTGTGAAAGAAAGCTATTTCTCCACTTTGGTGCTGATGGACGACAATAGATGAGAATCGACAAATTGTAGTATCCACTAACCACACCCGAGCTATCATGCGTTTGACCCTCAACCAAGACCTAGTTCACGTAGCCATACCGGTGATATATAACATTTGCACAGACTACGGTATGAACTGCTTGACTTTGTTTATTTGTCCACCGACTGATAGAGATGCAGAACCCGCACAAGCTCAAGTTGCCGCAAATCGACTTGCTTATATCTTACTAAAACAAATCAAAGATGGAACAATCAAGGGGAACTCTCTTCTCAATTTTACATACGAATTGATTGAGATGGCCGCTGGGCAAGGTACGTTACCTTTCGAGTCGGGTTATGCTTTCGTTGTAACGTGATACTGACCTTCATAGCCGAGGGCATTGAGAATTCCCCGGACGGCACCATCGTGCTCATAATGGATTTAGCACTGAGAGAAGACACTACCTTTGCGCAATTCACATGTCTTGTGACCTGTCTAGCACAGCACCTCCAGACAGAGAGATTTCAGAATGCAAGCATCCAACACAATTTAGTCGAATACATTACCGCAGTCCTTCAACGATCTTTCAGTATCGAGATTGATGACTCGATCACAGAAGACGTGCAGCTCATCAATCAACTGCGTTTGAAGCTGAACCAAATATTAGCCGATATTTCAGCTCTACCTTCCTTTCTCGATACATATCCCATCGGGTCAGCATTATTCAGGACCCTGCACTCGTGGCTCTCTCGGCCGGAGGAACACCTGCAGATATGTGCATGCATTGTCTTGGGAAATGTAGCTCGAACGGACGAGGCTTGTTTGCAAATGTGCAAAGACTTTCAAATTCACCAGGCACTTATTGAAATCGTGAAGCGCAGCACGACCGGCGGCGTACTTCATGCTGCGCTCGGATTCCTCAAGAACCTCGCCATTGCTGAATCGCACCGCGAGATGCTCGGAGAAGCCGATATAATCCCCGCTGTATCCAAAGTGTGGACGTACGACACTGTGCCCCAGGTCCAATTGGCAGCTACTAGCGTGACTCGACTAGTGATTGCGTCAAACATCAAGAACGTGTCCAGGCTCCTGACTTCGTTATCCGCCGACCCGGACTCTCCCGCCTACTCACGAACATACCTATCCATGCTTCTCTCACTCTGTAGTAGGACAGATACGTCACCTATAAAAACCGAAATTGGCCGTATTGTTTGCTCGATTTGCCGCACTCTTCTATCTCGCACTCAAACGGCACAGGAGGAGAACTTGACGCTTTTGAACCGCGTCTTTGACCTGCACAAGGATATTGCGCGTCCTATAGGCGCCATGATCACGCAGACAGACTGGCCTGTCGTGCGTAGCGAGGGCTGGTTTGCTTTGGCCTTGATGGCCTCGCATGACGAAGGTGTTCTTGCAGTTGTTGACTGTCTGATTGATACAGATGTCTTTGCGCAGGTCGAGAAGACCCTAGACGTGTCGGAGGATGAGTCTGCTTCTCCTTCTGCTGTGAGCACGACACAACAACCTCAACGTAAAAGCGATATCGATAATCTCGCGATTATGGTGAAGGAGCTATTGCAGAAGAATGTAAGTCCCCCCTATCCTATGGGTGCGCGCTTTACAGAAAAGTCCTGTCCTGGTAGAGCTAACTTTCAACAGCCGGAGTCTCTACCGTCTGGTAAGAAAGAGCGGCTAAGAGAATTGATGCATCGAGCCGTCGCAATGCGAAGCTAGGCCAGATCATATATACCGAGGTGCGATGTGCGATGTGCGACGTGCGATCCTTGGTGATGTTGCATTTGTTCATCTTTCAAGCGTTGCACAGTATCTATATCTCTATATACACGAAATCAAACAGGCTTTCCAATATATTTACAAAGAGCAGCCAAAACAGGTCACTGCTTATAACGAAGCTTCAGACTGTTTCTTCTCCCTTAACTTCTTTTCAGTTTTCATAAATTCTCGTATTCCAACTGGAATTCCTTTGAACAGGTCTTCTTCAGCAGATAGTCCGAGTGAGACTGGCAGTTCCCAATTGGTCTCACTACCTCCTCCGTCATCGTCCATACTTGTGCTGGCGCTCGCAACCTCCTTTCGAGGAGTCTGTCTCATATCTCTACCACCATCCAACGAGCCCAATTCGACGCGCGGACTTTTGGCTTTTGCCCTGGCTTCATTCACTCGCGACGCCCAATGTTCCAGGTCGTCTCGATAATCATCCCAGACGCAATGCACACATCCACTCATGCAGCAATTGTCCGGTTCTGCAGGTCGGGGCGGAATGGGGACGCCGTTGATTTGCTGCCATGTTGATTCGGGAGGCATGGTCTCCGGGTTATACCGAGATGATTGGTATCCAGGACCAGCGAGTCGGGTGCCGAATACAATGGCCATTTTCTGTTCTTTGGTCTGCTCTTGCTGGGATTCCGGAGAGGTACCGCTGGTGTTTGTTGACGATGGAAGGTTTTGCTGATGCGATGGTTGGTGGAAGGATAGTACATCGGAATAGTATCCAGATAGTGGATATGCTTGTTGTGAAATGGCGCTGCTGTTGTCGTTGTTGTTATTATTGTATTTCCAGAAGGTAGCGTGATATGATCTTTTTGCATCTCGAGTGTTTGGTGTGGTGCGTGCTCTGTTGCGATTTCGATTCCGGTTCCATGGTGAAGTCACAATGAATCGAGTTTGCCCCTTGAGACTAGCCGAGAGTATACTGAAAGAATCCAAAGATGGCAGATTTGACCGTGCGCGATGCGTCAATATCGATCTTTCCATCTTCCAGATAGTGGTTGTATCGCCGCGGAAGTGAAGGTTGAAGGGAGAAAAGAATTGGCTGGTGGGATGCGTTATGTCATTTGTGCAAACATGACAAACATAGGCTTGAGCTTTGATTGTGTTCTTCCCGAAATGGAATAACAACTTCACCCACGCCTAATTTAATTGCGACGCGCAAGAAAGTGTTGATGATTGAGAGAATGGCTAGGAGATTTACTTCTTTGCAAAGATAAAAGAATTAATAACGCAGGCCATTCTGTATAAACACCATCATGTCGGAGCCACCCTCAAAACGACGCAGAACCAACTCACCCGTGGACGCGACAACAAAAACAACACAGGCAGAAGATGGGAACCAGAACGATAATAGCACAGCGGCGCCTTCATTGCAGTCAACTGTATCTCATAGACAATCATTCCAATCGCCAACGCGATCAAGTCTTGCGCGGTCGAACCCAGAGGTGCTTTCGCACGTTCTCGCTCGCGAACCGTCGCGAAGTCCACAGCGATTACCGAAATCTCCGCTACAGCGTCTATCCTTTGGACTTCGTGACAAAAAGGCAGTGCGGCCCTCCTTGGCTGCGCGAACAGATTCTTCCCCCCTGAGAGCGCTATCCCAATCTCCAAGGCGGGTTGGAGCTATCGCCGCTACCCAGCAGCAGCAGGTTTTTGCCGTGGCGCCGCGAAGGATATCTAGGAAACTCGATCTGCCGAGACGCAGCTTCGTGTCAGAAGTCGGCCGAGAAAGCGAAATTGGAGAGAATACTGCACGAGCACCCCAGACAGAAGAAGAAGAAGAAGAAGAAGCAGCAGCAGACACACAAGAAACTACACCTATCCGACGCCCTGATCCCGACGAACAACTCGCATCCGAACTAGATAGTGCAACGCGCGAACTGGAGAGCGCAGGCTTGCTGGCACCGTCAGCGCTTGACTACGATCTCCCTGAACCAGAATTACCTCCCACACCTACCCCGCTTGGTCGCGAGAGGCGGCCAAAAGCGTCGCAGGAATTTTTGAGTAGTCCAAGTGCAGGCAGAAAGCTACGAAGAGATCTATCGCTGCCGAGCAATCTCAGAGCGGCAGATAGTCCGCCTGTAGAAGTTGTAGACGGGGCTGACGAAAGTTCGGATGATGATGATCCAGTTGTGCGAGAGCGAAAGAGGCTGAAGAAAGAACTTGATACGGAACTTGATCAATTGAAGGCGGATGTTTCTCTGCTAGAGAATTGGGCGAATCAAGCCAGCCGCGGGAATACCGATTATGTTCCCGAGGGCGACGAGGTTTCGAGATTGGTGTAAGTTGCTTGAGAAAACCCTTGTTATACCTGGTTCTCGATTCTGATTTAGTGCAGATCTCTGCTATCATCTATGAAAGAGTCCACTTCGCAAGGACAGAATGCAGATACCGAGGACCCATTACCCATCTCAAACATAGTCTCTTCATTACTACCATTTGCAGCAAAATCCGTACCTGTTCGTTCACGTGCAGCATCTCCCGAACCCATTAACGCCTTTGCATTGAAAGAGGCACATGATCCAAAACCATACCTCACCGCATTCGCTTCTCTGGGTTTGGACTATACGACTGCCCTGGTTATATCGCCTTCACACGACCGCGGCGTCGTTGAAAGACACGAGATACATCTCTCAGCTCCCGCTCCATTCTCTTCCAAGCATTTCCAAGTACCTCTACAATTCACAACCAACCTACAAACCCAACGAATCACATCGGTATCCCTCATAAAGCGTGCGTCCGCAAAGGGACTACCACCCGCCTTGAAGAATTGGATTGAGTCGCGAATTGCGAATCCGATCCTCGGTCTAGACGTATCTGGTATTTGCATCGGAGTCAATCGGTTCTGGGAAGCATGCGTTGCTCGAGCGCGCATCTGGGCTCGACTTCGAAGTACCCAGGAAGGTCTTCTACAGCTGCAACAGAAGAAGAAGAAGTTAAGCGACATTCGATCCGAGCTTCCACTTTCCGGGGCTGGTGTGACGAGATCGGATTTACGATTGATTATTCCGCATTTGCGACGGTCGTCGATGCTTTTTTCCGTGAAATCCGACGACAACGTCAGTTCCATGTCAGGATCAAAACTGATCCTAAGCTGTCCTCTGACTCTGGACCAGTGGACGAGCGAGGCCCAACTCAAGCCTGATATTAGTATCCACATGTCTGCTGATACGGGGACATCGAAACACACAAAGATCGAAGCTGAGTTGAAGCGTCTGTTCAATTCTATCCTCAGAGAGTCTGGGGCAGGCAATAAGCTAGAAACAACCATGCACAAAGAGACACAAGCTATTGTGCGGGCTACAGAGGCTGTGATGAGCATGTTATTCAACTTGGATGTCTGATAATCGTATCTTTTTGCGTTGTACATAGGAAGATTCCAAGGTTGTAGAATACGAAACCTGGAAGGATGTTCGAAACTGTCCTTTTTGTAAAGATTTTGAAGATTTGTAGATTCTTTTAGACAATAGAACAGTACACCCCGATTTCACACGACGATTTTTCAAGGGAAACAAATTCACGCCGTACCCACGGACGAATGGTTTACTCTCATTCAAGCCAAGAAAACAGCTCAAGACAACATTTATGCTGCGTTACAGCCCATATTCATCACCTCTTGATTTGCTCCTCCCTTGGTCTCATCCATTCATTCAAGATAATTCGAGAGGAAAAGCTGCATGACAATGATGATAGCGTGATAGAGAGAAGGTATCTTGGAGAAAAGGATATCATTATCATATTTGAGGAAGAATTTTTTGAAGAAGAAAAACATCATTTTCCTGATATCTATTTCTTAGCAGCTTCGTCGGCATCGGCCTTATCCTTTGCTCTCTTCTCGCGGGCACCGAGGTAGCGGGCCTCGCTACGAGCCTCACGAAGTCGGCGATAAGCAGCCTTCTCACCCTCGGGAAGATCGGATCGGCTAATCTCAGTAACGGCCTCGGCGGCAGAGATGTTCTTGACGGGGGCAATCGATGAGATGCGGGTGGTGTATCCTTCAACCTTGCCCTCGGCGGCGAAAGCCTTGGTGGCAGCAGCAACGTCCTCGGCGGAAGAGTCGAGTTTCTTGTATTGGCCGCTCTTGCGGGGGAAGAGGATCAAGCGGCTCTTGTACTCTTGCAGACGGGCGACATTGGCGGTGAGCGATTCTTGCGAAACGTTCTTGCGACGGTGGTCGACCGAGATGCCGATGGTGGGTGCGAGTTTACGGGGGATACCAGCCTCCTGTATTTTGTCAGAACTGTTCTATTTGAGTCGAAGGCCGGAGCGCTTTTTGGAGGTCTCGATTTTGTATGTTTATATGCAAATTCTGACACTGCCGGGAGAAATACCTTCAGTTCTTGGAGAGTGAAACCACGGCCGGCTCTAGAGCGGCGGTTGTACTTGATGGTAGGGCATCGCACAACGGGGCGCAGCTTGTCGACGGGACGAGGGGCAACAGCAGCAGCCTTGGACAGACGGGCTTGACGACGACGGTGCTTGCGTCCGGGCTAGTTGACAGAGTCAGTGTGAGATTCGATATCGACCGAGAGTATGATGCAGCCCATCTCCCGAAAATTCATTCCCATCCATCGAATCGTCCTGGTTGGGTATCAGAAGGTGGAATATCCGTACCTGGTCGAAGTGCACGCGAACACGGCGTTGCCAGTCCTTGTGGAAGTCTGAATTGCCGATCATCAGTAAAAATTCTCCCGACAAATAAAATAATCCATCGCAGCACGATAATTCCATCTCTTTTGCACGCCGAGCGATCTCTGTCATATCCTCAAATCTTTCGATTCATATCTCCTTCTCATTTCCCTCTCTATTCGACCGCGCATATCTCCCATTTTCTCCAATTCCAAATCGTGCTGCAGACGCCCAGAGAACTTAAACTTAAGGTGGTGCAAACTCACGAGTGTTGGGGATAACGTTGTTGTGCTTGATCGCCTATTTCACACAAGTCATCAGCCATCAGCCACCCATCCATCAAAACCATTCTATCCTCTAAGACCTATCCAACGACATCTCGTCCAATCTCTCAAGTCAAGGAAAAACTAACCATTGTGCCGGACGGAGATCAAGTTCTCTCACTATATGGGGATTGTCGAGTGAGTCTGTTGCTGGTCGAGTCTCGAAAAGGACTGACTTGGGGAAGGATAACTAGCACCTTCAATCTTGAGTGGAACCTCTCTTTCTCTCTCTTAATTTTTTTATGGTGTGGTTGGCCAAGCGGACCAGTAAAAGCCTTGTGTTTGCCTGGCGGAGACTTACTGTTTTGGGAAATGCTGAATTTGCTAAGCGAGCCCTAAGGACGCTATTCCAGATGTGGTTAGTACCATATATCTCAACCTTACTAATCAATCTCTGTCTCTTTTACCCTTAACTAAGTTAACTGCACAGAATGATATGCAATCATCTACTCTTCTATGAAACTGCCCAGAAAATATATAGGTTCGGGATCTTCAATTAATCTAGCCAAGAGTAAAACTATCATACATGAATCTGATTGGAATAACCAACACAACACAATTGAATCGCTTCCTTTTCCCAAAACATCCCAACATCCCATCGCCAAATAAGTCCCTTTTCCAACGCTCAAAAGTCATCATTAAAGTCGTCGTCATATTGCACGAAGCAGAAATGCAAACCTAGTAGGCCAGGCCCAAATATTAAGTCGAAGATAATTTCCAGCTTGTGATACCCAGTCCAACATCCTTAGTGGGCTTTTTAAGTGCGGGAGCTTCTTCAATAAACGAGCCCTTGCGTTTCAACGGCGTAGGTTCAGGTCGTGCGACACCAGCTTTGCGTACGTGCCCAAAAAGCTTTGTTTGGAGCAATGTGCTAGACTTCCCTAGACTCTGAGGATTGCCAGGGCTGTTTTGAGGTGAAGTTGGTGGACCTTGACTCAGTTCAGGAAGACGACGGAGCATGTCAGTAGCGCGAGAACTGGCTTGCGAGGCCGGGATGTCGGTATCGGTAAGGGCTTCTTCGGCATCGGATGCAGATATGGTGCTATCGCGATCATGTCGGTCGTGTTCTGAATCTAGTTTACTTGAATCGACTGGCTCGCGCGGTCTGCTGCCTGGAGTAGTGTATTGAGGCCGCTCGTGGGCATAGGTATGGCGCTGTGGCGTCATTGGCAACGATGACATGGAATGTGCTCCTCGTACATGAGCGCCTCCCAAGTGGCCGCTACGCTGTGATCGGTGTCTCACCGGTGATACATTAGTAGACTGTCCATGGAGCACGCGATCAGCTGCTATCAGCACAGCGAAGGCGTCGTGGCTGCCATCGCGACTGTTTGTCTGTGCACGTGAACTATCAGGTTGTCGAGGTTGAGACTTCCGCTGAGGAGTGCTGAACTCTGCACGAGAGCGTGGTGATAAAGACCCCGCATCAAGGAACATCGTCAGGTGTTCTCGATTATCTCTGATACGCTTCTTAAGCAGCCGGTTTTCTTCGAGGAGGGTTTCATTTTTGGTGTTTCCTTCGTCAATCTTCTCTTGAACCAGTTTCTTGGCGTTCGATAGTCTTTCTTCCAGTCTGGCATTGATGCGTTCCAACTCCGAAACTCTCTTCAACGATGCCTCTGGTGCTGGACTTGGACAGACTTGGGGGGTTCTTGAATGTGATGCACCGCGACGATTTTGGTACTCGGAACTCTGCAGGATTTCCACCTCCCTTCTTGCAAGTTGCTGTTCCACCTCGGCTTTTTTGATGGCTTCGTTGCTGGTGAATGATAACAGGCTATTCTGAAGCTTGAAATGTAGAGCAGACATGCGGGCTTCTTGTGCTATGCCCAACAAATCTTTGGCGATTTTTCTCAGCTGGGTCTCGTCCGCAGCATCAATGTCTTCGCTAGTAGGAAGATTTTCAGCAGTACCGTACGCGGCATAGAGAGAGCTCTCCAAGGACTCATGTGCCGCTGCAGCCACCGGAGGAGGAGACGCGGGAACAACCACGCGGGATCCTGATCCCGACCTGGATCGTCGAATTGGAGCACGAGCTTGTGATGATGGTGGCGGTGTCATTTCAGATGACGATGCATGGTGTGGGGAGCAAAAGCCGCCATTCTTGTCGGATAAGCTACCGTTGCGGTCCCGCACGGGCTTCAACTCTGGAGATGCAGATAAGATCGACCGCCGCGGGGGCGTACTTGGGATCAAAATCTCTGCTGCAGGCGCCAAAGAGGCAGGAGAACGGGCTTCTGAGTCTTGAGACATATCTGAGCCTTGAAATTCTCCGATAGTTTATTTGGCCTGGGCTTCCTCATTAGCATTTCGCATTTTGCATTTTGTGCGGCAGGAATGCAGCTTGTCATCACCTACCTGTTCTAGAAAGGTACCACGCGAGCGAAACAGTCACTTTCGCTGCAGATACCCTGCACTGACAAGAATTTGACAAGAATTTGGACGTTGTCTGTTCTTTGCTGGCGAAAATACTTTACTGATAGCAATGACGCAGGCTTATCGCTGATCGGCTCGGCGCTAGATATTGCTCGGCCAACACGCACAGTATTGCAAGATGCCAGAAAGAAAAGAATGAAAGTCACCCTCGGGGAGCGATGACAACAAAGCGAAAAGAATGCAGTTGTTGGGAAATGTAAAATGTGCGTTGTCAGCGGAACATTGCGGTGATGACGGTGTGTAATTGTACTCTCGCAGCTTGATGTGTGCCTGGCAGCTGACGGGAGGCTGGGCTGGAGGGGGGTGTGCATCTGACCAATCATTGGCCAGTCTGCCCGCCCCGACCAAGCACGTGAGGTCAGCCGCGCGAAAGAATGCTGAACAAGCAACAGCAGCCAATCAGAGTCAGTATTCTCATGGAGTAGCGCGCTTTGCGAGAACAGATCTAGCCAATCAGCTTGTAGCAATACTGCTTGATGCGGCTAGACTGGTTTCGGAATGCAAAGTCACGTGTCAGATAAACAGCGGTTGCTGGGGAGGCTGCTTCCAGTTGTTGGCGAGGCAACTGTAGCTGACATTCCATACATTCATCAGCTCTTCCAAGCCTACTTCTTTCTGCGCATGTTCATATCCTGCACTGTCAGTGACTGACTACAGTGACTACATACCAGTGAAGCCACAACGCTACCGGGCCACCTAGTGGTATGTGGGCTCGGTTGATGTTCCGCAGGTGAACCTTGGAACTCCCAAGTCAATCTTGGAATGGCTTATCAGATATACATGCATGCTTCAAATCGACCAAGACAATGGCTCGGTATATATGTTCTCGGTGTCTTCTGGAACAAATCTTTTGTTGCTCTCGGAAGGATGGCTATAAAATAAAATAAAAAAACAAGGCGAGGAACCTGCAATGCTTAAACAATATTTGACCATTGAGAGATGCTATCTATATAGGTATTATCGACGTAACAGCCGGTTGGATAGATTCAAAACTATTCCAAGCTTCCGTACCATCGGGCCTGTTCTTAAACCGCTAGCCTGATGTCAATCTCTGCTCCTGGTCAGTTGCGCACAATTCTCTCCCCAGGACTGAAGAGAACTTGAGAGTTGAGAGCAAGGGGCATTGAATATATCAAGCAGCCTTGAGTTCAGGCAAGCTCCGGGAATCTGAAACGTACAACCGGAGTCAAGAGGGGAGATAAGATGGGTCATTGCATGAACCCCTTGCAATTAACTTGATCCTGGTCCCTCCACCGTACAGCAGGTCACAGAAAGGCCCGTTCACTGAAAACTACAGAATACCTGGGTAGGTAGAATGTAAAATGTGCAGTAGGTACTAGGAAGAGCAAGGGGAGAAACAGTAAGCGGGTGCCAATAGGACGACAAGGAGGAGATGCTTTTAGGCTTTTAAACTTTGTGAGCTTACTAAGTTTGTGGTTAGTCAACCAAGGGCAAGGGCCATCCACTTGCCGTTGTTGACATCCAGAATTTATCTCTATCCATCTGTCTATCTGCTCGATGCTGTCAAAAAATAAATTCATTGTTTCTCCCTTCCAAAATCATCTACAATTGTTGTCATTGCCTTTTTCTTCTTTTACTGAGGCTATATTCGGCTGACTCGCCCTTCAATTGAGCCTAAAACAAGCTATATTCCGTGACTTATCCCGCACAAACTACTCCGAAGAGCTTCGCGATTAGGAGACTTGCAACCATCCCCCCGTCATAGTCCAAACCAGCAATTAAGATCACCGTGCCAATTGAAAACACACTCGCGTCATAATTTTACGATCACTCCGAATGTACATGCAGAGATATATATCTATTTTGGCCGACGAATGAAACCATGCAGTCAAGCACGACACCAGGTCGCCCAAGCGGCATACCTCGACCGGTTTCTAGAATTCCACTCCCGACCCAAACCGCCGTGAGAACAATTAAACCATCGCCTTCACGAGAAAGACTCCAGGCAGACACAGGGCTAGATCATCGCCGCCTTCGACGACCATCGCAAGAGAATCTGGTCCGGAGGCTCTCTTCTCAGCATCTCCGGCGACGCGAGTCGTCTCAAACGCTGCAAAGTTTTATTGAGGATGCCGAGCCATCACTGCAGCTCGAGGAAGAGAATGGGAGTACATCGCGAGGTCGCACTGATACGTTGTCACCGAGATCAACATCGCTGTCTGACCGGACAATCGAAACCTTGTCGCGAGTACCTCCTTCCCCGTCACCGCACGGCAGACGGACACTCAACATCGGCAACGATACATCAATGGGCCCTCCATTACAGCCCGCATCTCCAGTTAAAACACAACCGCGCTCGCCGTCAAGATCTTCTCCTTACTTGAACTTCGAGGATGGAGATAGCCTAGCGTCCCCAATTACCACGCGGGCGTCGTCGCGTCTATCGTCGGTATCTATATCAAGCCGAGAACCACTTCCACCGCGCAAATCCAGCACATCTTCAGAATCCTCTAAATCAGCAGTGAAGACCTTAGGGCGACAATCTCTCGGTCCAGGAAAGCGCAGTTCGATTGCTGGGCCTTTGGCTTCAAAACGCGGCGACACTCTGCCGATACGGCCAGGGAAATTACCTGGAAGCTCGGGTGAGGCAGTCAAAAGTCAGCCCAAGCCCAGACCCTCTTTGTCGGCTGCCTTTACCAAACCATCGCAGGACGAAGACGTCACAACTTCATTCATGGTCAAGAAAACCAGGCAGACGCCGTCAAATATTTCCTCTAATATGACTTCGCCGTCCTCGATTACGTCCAAGAATTCGTCCTATAGCTCAGATCAGGCTGTTGATCCTGATACGGAGATTCGTAAGGTGTCTAAATCGTCTAATGCGCTGCGTGAAAGCATTGCCAAGGCAAGAGCAGCCAAGAAAGCCACTAGAAAGAGCAACGCCAACACCGCTGTGGATGCCTGGGACAATATTGAAATACAAGACCCTTTCGGCCAGTTCCCCAAAGATGGGAATAAAGCTGTACTGCAGAAGCGAGTGGATAACGCCAGGAAGTCTGGGTCCTTGAACATAGCAGCGCTTGGTTTGACCACATTGCCTGAAGAAGTGCTCAAGATGTACGAATACGATCCTAACTCGAATTCGGACTGGTTCGAAAACGTGGATCTTGTCAAATTCATTGCAGCAGATAACGAGTTGGTGAATTTACCAGACACAGCTTTCCCAGATGTCGATCCGCAAAATTTCGACATGGAGGACGAAAGCCAAGGGAACCAATTTGGTGGGCTTGAGGTCATGGATCTCCACGGCAATTATCTTCAGTCCTTGCCAATTGGGCTGAGAAGACTGCAGAGATTGACCTCGTTGAATCTGTCAAATAATCGATTCAAGATGGAAGATATTGCAGTGGTACAAGAACTTCAATCTTTGACTGACCTTAAGTTAGCGAACAACAATCTGGAAGGGGAGTTGCTGTCTGGCTTATGTCGTTTGCCCAATCTGGAGGTTCTCGACCTTCACGGAAACCACATTAAATCACTCCCCGACAACATGTCTGAGCTAAAAAGCTTGAAAATTCTGAATCTTTCAGACAATGAAGTTGATTCTCTCCCTTCTTCCACCCTAAGCAGGCTGCCTTTGGTTGAATTGGACGCTTCGCGTAACAAACTCCACGGTACGTTGATGACATCGACTACGGATGGTTTCCGGAATTTGCAGACTCTAAACGTTGCTTTCAACGGGTTGGAGCGGCTGTCGGAAGACGACGCTTTTAACCTACCCAATCTACAATTTTTGCTCGTCGATGCCAATCGTCTGAAGTGCTTGCCTTCTTTAGCAAACTGCCGATCACTGCTGAGGATCAGTGCAGAAGGGAATCTGATTAACGCTTTACCGGATGGATTCCTGGATCTGAAGAATCTGAAACACGTGGATATGACCGCCAACGATTTGAACAAACTGGACGAGCGGATTGGTCTAATGAACAATCTCGTTACCTTTTGTGTTGCGAATAACCCTTTGAGAGAAAAGAAGTTCTTGACCATGGACACGGAGGATCTCAAAAACGATTTGCGCAATCGATGTGCGCCTGTCTCCGACGCTACCGCAGCAGCTGAAGATGACGGACCGGCAATACCGGTGCGAAGTGAGGTTGGAGATGAAGACGAGGAAGGATCCGTGGCAACGGAGTTCACATTAGCGCCTGAAAGTCCAAGCCATCTGAACCGCTGGAAAGTGAAAAGTGGCGGTATTCTCGACCGCTCAGAGACTGAAATGACCGAATTGGATGCTGATGAGGTCAGACCGTTGGTTTCGAATTACGATATAAGGTGTCTTTACCTGCAACGGAACAAACTCCAGACGTTCCCTATCCCAGCGCTTAATGTCATATCCACCACTCTGGTCGACTTGGATCTATCCAAGAACCCAATGATAACAGATCGTCTTTTGCCAGAAGCAGTTTCCTTGCCCCAACTACAAAGCTTGACCATTAATGGGTGCGGTCTGACTAGCATCGAGTCCCTATTCGAGAATCTTTCGGCACCGTCTCTGAAGTTCCTAGATATCTCCAACAATCGTCTCGTGGGTTCTCTACCTCCTGCTCGACAGCACTACACCAGCCTATCTACATATCTTGTCGCAGACAACCAGCTCACTAGCCTGGAGTACGACTCTGTGAAGGGCCTACAAGTTTTGGATGTAAGCAACAACAATATTGATTTTCTGCCACCGAAAATCGGATTACTTGGCGGGGTAGACGGAGCAGGTTTGAAGCGATTCGAAGTTGCTGGGAATAAATTTCGTGTACCGCGGTGGCAGATTGTGCAAAAGGGAACGGAAGCGATATTGGAGTGGCTGAAAGGAAGAATCCCTGCGGACGAATTGAATGAGGTCGAGTCTAGTTGAGCGTGCACAATACCTATTTACGGCGTCATGATTGCGTGTCTTTCCGAGGTTGTATACTATTATCTATGTATAAATGGTGATCTGGATTACTATCCTCTAATGAAGATCCCTCGTCACATCATCCATGACTTTATGCCAAGTCTTCGACCATACATTAAACTTGTCCTCCGGGGCATCATCTCCTGGTGATTGGTGAATCAAGGGAATGACTATTGAATCAATTGCCGTTTCTGCCGTCGACTTGGCCAAGCGCAGAAACTTGAAGCAGTCGTCCGTGTTGTGCTCGTACAACGACCCAGCAGCCTCATCCACATGGTCCGGTATACTCTGCAATTTTGACACGAGATACTCTAGCTTTGCGATCTGCGGCGGTTGAAACTTGATTTCGCTGCCGGCCAGAGATGCGTCGCGCTTGAGTCTGTAAGTGCTGATTGCCGGGTAAATCTGGGCAATGGGCTTGAGAGCACGAATAAGAGACTTTTTGTGAACGTGCAGTGCTGCAATTTCGTCTACATTTGTTGTAGCGGATTCATGGTTTTCGTTCGCGTCCTCGTCCTCGTCCTCTTCGTCGTTGTCACTGTCGAGTAGTTCATTGAATCCTCCGTCGTCTTCGTCCTCGGGATCCCATTCTTCTAATTCACTAATCGCATCCTTGACCAGATCATGCCACTCCTGCACTCTCTTGAGCACATGCCCGACCACACCCTGCGAAACAAGCGTGGTGATTGCATCACATAAATCCCACACTCGACCGGTCTGCGACGTAACAACATCCTTTTCGTCCTTTGAAAGCTCTTGTCTACTTTTCTCATCTCCGCTGTCACCACCACCAGCCTCTAATTTCTTCGCCACATTAAGGATTTCGCGCACCAGAACAGCAAATTCTCTCAAACCAGTCTTGACAAGCGTCCGAACCTCCGTCGAAAATGACCTTGTGTATTCACCCGGCGTCATCAGAAGCGTCGCTGTGACCATTGAAGGCATCACGGAGTCATTCACCGAGGCAAGACATGTCGATATAGCCGAGGGAGTGAAAGGCGCGGTGATTGTCAGAAGGGATAGTTTCGTCACTTGGGCCCGTAGTGATTTGGCGCTGTTGGATAGTATGGTCAGCGGATCGGGCGTGCTTTGCTGTGTATCTGTGCCAGTAGCAGCAGCAGCAGCAGCAGCGTCCGCTTCTATTCTGGTAGGCGGGGTTGTGTCGAGAGTTGATTGGAATTGGTCCGCGAGAACCAGTGCGGTTTTTAGAAGAGTATCGAGTTTTTGAGACATTCTGATCCTCGATGGTGTTGTGTTCTTCTTGAATATGTTCTAATCATTTGCCGTGATTCGCAACGCTGTAAATTGTGGTTGTGACCATTGAAGTAAATTTGATTTTTATTTTTATTTTTATTTTTTCTTATCGTGAAGTCATAACCCTAAGCTTTTTCGGGCAGCGACTTTGATAACCCCGGGGTTAGGGTTGTGACTTACTACTAAATGGCGGCCAGAATTTGGATTGACTATTCATGACTCCATGAAAAGCAAGCATGGTTGTTAGTAATAACTATCATATGATGGGATTATCTGGCTGCCCGTCTACTGATTGAGCTTCCATTATATCTTAGCTATTCGAATAGAAAAGGTGTCGTTGGAATCTCTTGTAAAACCCTAGCATTTAGCCCTAGTTTCCAAATTGGTCCGCCGCTAACCAAGTTACCTGGATCCCGACGACCCAGCTTATCTACTCGCGTCAAGCTTCATTATCATTCTGTAGAAATTCGTCTCTCCTTCGCAGACATCCATGTCAACTCACCTGGAGAATGGTCACAAAGCCCCGCGCCCCTGCAAAGCAGGCCGCACCTAAAATCCAACCTCTCCCGGAGAAAACTTTCATCATCGACAACGGCGCATACACCATCAAGGCAGGCTACGCTCCACCGGCTCTCCCAGCGCAGAATGCGGACGACTCGCTCTCGAAATGTGTCACCATTCCCAACGCAATAGTACGAACCAGAGATGGGCGCGTATTCGTTGGTGCTCAGCTCTCAACTCGCATCTCAGATTGGAACGAGGCTGTTTTCCGTCGTCCTGTCGAGAAAGGTTACATAGTCAACTGGGAAGCTCAGAAGGAAATATGGGAGCAGGCATTTTTTGACGAAAAGACCGCTCGTAATAAAGATGCCCGCATCACTGAGCCGTCAGATACTACCTTGATCTTAACGGATACGCCGAATGGATTGCCGGCTCTGCAAAAGAATGCCGACGAGATGGTCATGGAAGAATGGGGGTTTGGCGGATATACTAGAATACTAGGTTGGTGATCACAAACCAGATTTCTTATCTCTTGATTCAATCACCATTCGGATTCGGATTTTAATTTTCTTGAGTTTTAGGCCCCTCGTTAAACGCGTGGAATAACATATCGGATATATTTGGAGATCCTTGCAATACTTCCGCCACGGACATATCTCCCGCCGAATGTCTGCTCGTGATTGATTCTGGATATTCTCACACAATTGTTACGCCTGTATACAAGGGTCAACCGCTCCAACGCGCAATTCGGCGTCTAGATCTAGGCGGCAAGCATCTTACGAACTACATCAAGGAAATGGTCTCGATGCGTCAGTACAACATGGTCGACGAAACCTACATCATGAACGACGTCAAGGAAGCTGTATGCTACGTGTCCAGTGATTTCCAAGGTGACATGGAACAAGTTTGGAAAGCGACAAAGGCACACGGCAAATCTCAAGCTTCCGGCGAAGGAATAGTAGTCGACTACGTCCTGCCGGATCCAACGGCCAATAAAAAGGGCTTTGTGCGCTCGCACGACCCCCTCATCAATGCGAAGAAGCGCAAGAGTCTAATGTCTGGATCTGGAGATCTCGTGAATGAAGATTTCCTCGTTCTCGGTAACGAGAGGTTTACAGTACCCGAGATACTTTTCAATCCGACGGATATCGGCATGAGGCAGGCTGGAATTCCCGAAATTGTCTTGCAAAGTCTGTCTGTGCTACCAACAGGTCTTCATCCGGCTCTGTTGGCCAATATATTGGTTGTCGGTGGTAATGCTCTTATTCCGGGATTCATCGATAGATTGTTAGACATCCCCCTCCTCTCTTTGCATACCTATGGTAATTGAACTAACGCTTGGCTACTAGAGAATTGGAGATTCGTCAACTGGCATCTGCCGAATGTGTTGTACGCGTCAAGCGACCGAACGAGTAAGTCAACAATTCTCATTACCCGTACACTGTGAAAATACATTGATTAATCCTATTCAAGTCCTATTCGCTCTACATGGCTAGGAGCTTCACGATTTGCGACAGATCGACAAGAGTTGGCCTCGGTAGCCATCACAAGACAGGAATATCTGGAATACGGATCTTCATGGGCGGCGAGACGGTTTGCAAGAAGCGTATGATATTAAGAATGCATATATACTTGGCGTTTGGCATCTGTTATTAATCGGAAACTTTGGAAGGATTGGCATATGTTTGAAATATGATACCCTGGATTCATCAGTATTGCATACAGTTCGAAGATCCATAAGCAAATCGCAATCGAAATTCATGATTTCTACTCGTATGATACAGCTTGTTAAGTCTCCTGTAATAATGGCTGATCTGCAAGATCGTATTCGGGTTGGTGAGTCGAGACTCGATATAATCCCTTTCACATCGTAGAAGAATCAATAATCGTAGAAACCCTTCCCACTCTTCTTACCCAGCCAACCTGCATCTACCATCTTCTTCAACAGAACTGATGGTCGATACTTAGTATCTCCAGTCTCTGTATGGAGAACATTCATGATAGCCAGACACGTATCGAGGCCGATAAAATCAGCCAGCGTCAACGGACCCATAGGAACATTGGTGCCGTACTTCATGATACTATCAATATCTTCACGACGACCAATACCAGTCTCCAAGCAAATGATAGCCTCATTGATGTACGGCATGAGAATGCGATTGGCTAGGAATCCAGGCGTGTCGGCTGAAACGGCAGGTATTTTACCCATGCGCTTGACGAATTCTAGAGCTGTTTCTAGCGTTTCGGCCGAAGTCTGTAAGCCGGAGATGATTTCAACTCCCTTTTGCACGGGGACAGGATTCATGAAATGCGTCGAAATAACGCGTGACGGCGCCTGGAGGTCGTTGGGATCCTTGGTTGTGGCTGCCGCGATCTTCGTAATGGAGATCGAGGAGGTATTTGTGGCCAAAATCGCATGCTTGGGTGCTATTTGCGCTAATTGAGAGAAAATGGAGTTCTTGAGATCGGGAATTTCGGGAACGGCCTCAATGATGAAATCAACGTCTGAGAGGTCGTCCAGTTTTGTGCTCGGGACCAGACGACCCCGGACTGTGTCTGCGGCTTCACGAGTGAGGCGTTCCTTTGAAACGTCTTTGTCAAGAAGCTTGTCTATATGGTATTGATGTATTAGTACTGCTGCAATTGGCGATACATTCAGAGAATATAGACATGCCGGCAAACTTGAGACCCTTCTGTAATCCTGCCTCGGAGTTGTCGATCAAGACGACCGGTATTTCTGCTTTTTGAGCAGCAACCAACGCAATTCCCAAGCCCTTGGAAGTTCTCAGCTTATGATACTTTACATTCCTCAAGTCATGGCGGGGATCTCACCATCTGTCCTGCGCCAACCACGCCGAGCTTCTTTACCTCGGCGGCAGCAAGTGCCCTCGTTGATGAAGAAAAGTTGCGCACAGCATTGCGTGTCTGGCGACGGGCGCTCTGTCTGGCAACTGCAAAAAACATGATTATATGAGATTGAAAGAGTCAAATATCACTTCTTCTTCTCTACAAAAATTCAATCAAAATCAAAAATTGACGCTGTGCTGATATGTCCAAAGTAGAGAAGTCCTGCAGAGTGACATCTTATCCGAGAGATCGGCGGCTATTGTCGGGATAATCGTATTAATAGTTTTGCCGGAATCCGGGCTGACATGTGATCTGAGCACAGCCAATTTAGCCAAAAACGCGCCGACGCGTTAGTATCGCGTCTACAATTGGTTGGGACAAAGATGTCAATAATCATCCTCCACATCAATCAGTCTCTCGACATATTGAGATTTGGCGAGACCACGAGCGCAATCAGAGGATAAAAATATTGTAAACGTCCTCAATTGCAGCTGGGATGTGAATTTGATTCTGCAATGGTGGTTTGATTATTATTCAGACTCCTCGCAATGGACCTCGACGCTGTCGCCGTTGGACAGGAGGTCCAGGTCGTGGATCCCGAAGTGCGCGCTCATGTGTATAGTCTCGTCACTGCTGTATGGAACCTCTCTACTGTCTGAACAGTAAGGCAATTTGCTGACTTGAACGAATCGATAGCTTGGAGGGTTCAATGGCGACGATGTTTCAAAGTACAATCTCGGTGACGACGCGCTATCGTGTTTACGTGACATCAAAAAATGGCTGAAGCTATACGACGACAAGACGAACCGATTAGACGTTGCTCGTTGTTTGGGAGAAGCGAATCTTGTCAACGGGGACTTGTTGCCGATTCTAAACTTGTGGTATAATGGGCAGGAAAAGAAACATCTTACCCGTGTTGCGTTGGCTTGCCGTACGATTCTCCTTATTACTCCTTCCAGGATTTTGACGTGAAGAAACTAATTACCTTGTTGAAGTGGAACTACTCGTACCATTGACGTGGCCAGTTGAAATTCATGACCAAATGACTGTGAATCACCACAGACATACTCCATATCTTCAACAAGCTCAAGTGCAATACAAGCGCGGAATTCTCGATCATCATGCCGGCCTCGAAACGCTACGAGCCATTATTCAGATTGGAATGCCTAGCTTTACAACTCCAAAATCTGAACGCTCTAGCCGCGACGATGGAATTTTGAAGCTAATGCTATATCTGCTGCGCAATGTCACCATGATATCTGCCCCGAAGGGTCTGTCCACCGAGGCAGATGAAGACGAGACTTCGAGATCTGCAACAATCACTGCGTTCAAGCAGCAGAATGTCTTTGCACTACTGCTCACGATGTGCGCCAACATCAACGAAGACTTCAATTTTCAGGATGTTGTACTCTTGGAAATCCTATTTCATCTTGTCAAGGGCGTCGATGTGCAGAAACTATTCTTAGATGATTCAGAGCGCAAGGCAAAAAATAACGAAGAATTGAGCGACCTGTTGAAGAAGGAATCCGGGGTGAAAAGAGAGTATGCAAAGACAGCACCGACTCGTCACGGGCGCTTTGGAACTATGATTTGGGTGAAACGTGACGATGCTAAGGTATCCACTGTTTCCGGGCAAGATATACTGAAAGACGGACAAATTGCATTGAACAAGATGGACCAGACGAAGAAATGGAATCGTCCCAGACATGGCCGTCGGCAGCAACCCGAAGCTGCCAGCGGGGACTTCAACGCATCAACACATCTCACATCCGCTGCAACCAAAGACCTCCGAACTTTCGTGGAGGAATTCTTGGATACGGGGTTCAATCCACTTTTCACACACGTCAGAAAAGCCATTGAAAGAGAAGCAGACAGAGTGACAGAAATCAATACACGACAGTTTCTCTACTTGGTAGCCTGGTTCCTTCAAGCCGAGCGTGAGAGACGCAACTACCATCGAAAGCAGCATGGGAAAAACAAAGGCACATCGAAAGAGATTGAACCAGACAATTTTTCTCCAGTCGCAAGTGTGCTTAATCAGGAAACTTTTGTGTTTCTCAACCGAGCAATGCAATACAGCTACGATCATAACGATTGGCAAGACCTCAATGCCAACATGCGTTGTTTCACACAGATTCTGTTGACAATTCAAGAGATGGGTTCATCCCCATTTGAAGAAGACCAAGAGATAGCAGAAAATATCTTGAACCGAATATTTTACGAGGAGACGACACATGACAGGATCATTTCTATCGTCAAAGGCTACAAAGACCAGGGCTTTGCCTATTTGGATGCTTGCACCGAGTTGTCACATGTCTTCTTGAGGATGCTCGAAAACTACTCCAAAGAGAACATTGACATGCAGGTACGATCTAAGCGAAGATCACGGGCCAAAAAAGCTGCCAGTGTCGGCCAAGAAGTTGAGAATGGAGATTCCGAGGCCGAAGAGCTCGCCGATGCTGCTAGGGTTTCCCAGGAGCGCAAGTTCGACTTTAAACGTTTCTCAGCGAGGTTCTGTGGCCAGAAGAGTGTCGATACATTTTTCCAATTGACAACATACTACCGAGATCTTAATGATCAGCAACTAAAACGAGCTCATCGCTTTTTCTATCGGGTTGCTTTCAAACAAGAGCTCAGCATTCTGCTCTATCGTCTCGACATTCTGAACCTCTTCTATCGCATGATCAAGGGTCCTGGGTCGTTAGACTCTTCCAAACCAATATTCCGAGAATGGGAAGAATTTGTCAAACAGCTTTCTCGGAGGATGTTCAAAAAGCTGAATGAACGCCCCGCTTTATTTACGGAGCTGCTTTTCAGCAAGATCCACGCCACTTTGTATTTCTTGGAATACGGCCACGAAAAACAAACGATTGCTACTGGCGTGAGGCCACCTGCGGAACTTGAGGTCCATCCACGCGTGGGCACGTCAATTGAGAAAAAGTTGAGTGTAGTGGTTGCCGCTTTAGTCATGGATGGCAAGAATGATCTTGTGCAATGGCTCAGTGATGCCCTACAGTCAGCCGCGGCTCATCGCGCTTCATGGGAGGCTGGAAATGAGATACGACAGCTCGAGGAACCAGATATATCTCCGACTCCGAGCCCTCTAATAGGTAAGTCATATCAACCTTACGTCAACACATAGTCGAAGTAAACTCACAATGTCCTAGAAATCAAGCCTAGTGATGACTCTATTCGAGCAGCGATATTCAAAAATGGAAAATTGCGTCTGCTCATGAGTCTGGTTGGGCTAGAGCGATTAGGAGCAGAAGATGTGATGGGAGCTTCCTGGGCAGTCCCCTCGACACTGACCTCAGATGCTCTTGGTGTTGCACATTCGGAAATCCAAAAAGGACTCAACAACCCGGTCTCTGAGATAGATGGGATTGATCCGAGGGAACAAATTCGACGCAAGCATGTCGCTGAAAACAGAGAGACCCACCAAACAACGTCGGACGTACATTTCGGATCTGACTCAGAGGGCGAGGATGCGATTCCTGACGGCCCTCTTTTCCCGCCAAACTTAAGGTCCAGATCTGATGCTATTCAGGAATTAAAGGATAAGCGTCGCAAGCGCAGCAAACGCGATGGAGACAAGGAGCCCTTAGATGACGCCCTTCTTGAGGAACGTCGTCGTAATCGAGAAGAGAACGCACGGGCGAGACAAGCAAAGATCAAGAGTGACTTATTTGTTCACGACAGCGACGAAGAATCAGACGACGATGCAGATAAAGAATTCTTTGAGCGCGAAGAGGCGGTTAGAAAGGCGCAGGACAAGCGTGTTCGCGAGGCTTTAATTAACAAAGCACTCGAAGAAGATGAATTGAATCAAAACTCGAATACCAAAAAGTCCTCTCGCCGTAAGAGAAGCGACATGGACAAGGACGCGAGTGATATTGATTCAGACAGTGAAGGTCAGAAAAAGCGCCGTGTCACCCTGGGCGGCTTTGAAATGAGTGATGAAGACGAAGACGACGATGTCTTGATGACCGGAGTCAGTGTGGATCAAGCTTCTACCAGTCGAGAGATGGACGAGCAGACTAGTACACCTCCGACATCAACAGAACTTGAAGAGCGGGACCTGGATGGAGGAATCAGCCAACAGGATACGGCAGCAACCGAGGCCGCGCATGACAGTGAGATTGAGAAGGATGGCCCAGTAGCAAGTAATCGGCGAAGAGGACGAGCTGGATTTGTCATTGAGAGTGACTCTGAGTGATGTTCCCAGTTTGACGTCTACGAGGTGCGGACCTTTTGTAGCAATTAACAATTTACGGGCGTTGATGTCAAGATCTTGCATTTCCGGAGAGGCATTGTTTTCGGATAGATATTAAGTTAAGCATGATCTTTTTCCGAACGTCTTATCATCGAGAATTATAACCCTCAATCCAGTTGAAAAGTAGATAGCACAGGTTTGAGAATTGCGGGGGTACATTATTAATCCAGAACGACGTTCGGTGTGAGTCACCACCTTTTTTGAAGATGAAGTTGACTTACTGGTACGGCTTGGCTCGGCAAACAAAGAGACCTACTTCTAAAGGTTCATCCGCTCTTAACCAGCCGATTTTTCTTAAATATCATCACTTACCTTAGGACCTTGGTTTCTGGACATTAATTATCTTGCAACCATCGGAGTCGATTCAAGTAGCTTCACTTTGAACTCTCACCTTTTCACACAATTACGAATTATAAAGATGTCGTCTCCCCTGACCCTTCCATATGTCACCCTGGACGTCTTCACCAAGTCTGTCTTCGAGGGAAATCCTCTAGCAGTGGTCTTTCTTCCATCACCTACAGCCCTAACGACAGCGCAGAAACAAATCATTGCCAAAGAGTTCAATTATTCAGAAACCATATTCGTGCATCCGGTGGACTCTAAAAATCCCCAGCAGCAAAGGATTGATATCTTCACAACCACTCTCGAACTTCCCTTTGCTGGCCATCCCACCATTGGCGCTGCCTCGTGGATATTGTTTCTGTCTCCCGAAGCAGCAAAGCAGAGCGTGAACACCATCTTGACCAAAGCCGGTCCAATTCCAATCTCTCTGAGCCCAGCAGGAGATAACCAAGCCGCTGCCCGGATTCCGCATAATGTGCGGATCCATCAAAAGAAGTTTCCTGTTTCGGAGCTGCTGAGATTACACTCTTCGCTCAAACCATTTGTCGATCCCGAGGCGGAGGGATTTTCTATTGTTTCGATTGTAAATGGCGTGTCGCAGGTCCATATCGAGCTACCAAGTCTTGAGGCACTGGCTGCCGTCAGAGGTTCGGGAGCGTTCGTATCTACCCTAGATGTAAGCCAAGGAGGCTACATGGATGAAGGATGGGGGGGACAAGGACTTCTCGTCCTTTACTTTCACGTCAAAGATGTTGCGGACGAAGTCACGGGCAAGAAGATTATCAGGACGAGAATGTTCCTAGCGTCTGAAGAAGATCCGGCAACTGGTAGTGCAGCCACTGGCCTGGCAGCGTATCTTGTTTCCAAAAATCCTGCGGCTGACCAGGCTCTACATGAGTTCTACGTGGTGCAGGGCGTGGAGATGGGTCGGAGAAGTGACATTGGAGTTCGTGTTCAAACGAAGAAGAATGGCGAGGGGATTGACTGGATAGAGTTGAGTGGTACTTCGGTGTCAGTCGCCAAGGGAGAGATTAGAGTAAATTAGTCTTGTAGTTTTCTCGCATTGTTCCAATGTTGATCCAGAAAAAAAAAATTCAATTCAACTCAGACTTTTTCTTGCTGGAATTGCACACTATTCATACACTTTCATTATACATATCAATGTCTTGATTTAAACCCATTCAATTTCATCCGAGTCATATCAATATTGCCATCTCATTTGTGGTGTCTACGTACTTCGGCTTTTCAAGTAAGACGCTATCTGCTCATGGCGCGTCACAAAAAACATTCGTTTACGGTCTGATTTCCAGACCAACACTCCAATCTCTTCGGCATATCGGCAAGGACCTTCATACTCTGCAAGGGAAGCAAAGTCCTTGAACAAGAATCCAGGCGTGGCTTTGATGCGGTCTCTTTCGAGCTGCCATAACCTAATCTGATCCACAACTGTAGGCGGCAAAACTGATCGCGGTAAACCAGCCATGTTTGCTGTCGATTTGGCGGCGCCTTCTTTCCGCATCTGTGGATGTGCGTGTGTAGAGAGATACGATATGATTTGGTCGGCTGTGATCCCCATCTCGACCGCGCGGCGAATGGATTGCCGAGTAATCTTACCGGTAATGAGATTCGGAAACCGATATTTGAGCGTTGTGAAGAGCGCAATGAGGGATATTTGCAAGGGAGATGATGTGTAGGCATACAGACGATAGTTCGTCTCGATGATGATGAATCCTGATCCTGCTTCCCCGGTGGCAGCGTTTGTCTGGGCTGACAGCGCACTTGACATGGTGCTACTAAGGGCGCTGGAGTCAGAGGTAAGTGTTGTTGCTAAGCGGGTAGGATAAAATCGGTCAGCCTCTGTTGCCGAGGGATACTGATAGATAATGCCGAAATCGGTCAGATCAGTCAAAGCACGCAGTTGATCCGCGGTGAGATGTTTTTTCTCGTACGCCTGTCCTAGCTCGAGACTGCTCAAAAGAAATATGAAGGAAAGCACTTCGACGTCATTGACCTGCAATGCTTTGGCGCTCTCCACGTAGAGAATGATAATCTGCCACACCTGGGTGTTGACATCTTGAAGTACAAAGGCAAACCCGTCTTGGGTAATGTCGACTCTTCCGTGGTGTATTTCAACTAGGTGTCCAGCCTGAAGGAGCTGTTTCACACCTCGACTAAGACCAACCGTTTCGCGAACGCCTGGACCGCTGGTGCCGACCATGTAACCAAGAACACCCTCCCACTGTCTCCTAGCATATTCATCAAGATCCGCAATAGTCACGACATGCGAGTCTGGCGTCGAGCAAGGGATACCAAACGATTGGGAGTTATCGGCACCTGTAAGAGCCTGTCGTAAAGATGAAGCAAATGGATTCGTCACCATGTACGCTCGTACTTGATTTGAGGTCATCGTATTCGTCATGATGTGCAGTCTCCCGAGTATGGATATAGCATGATCTCGCTCTCTTTTCGCATGTCAGCTCACTTCCTTTTCGTTGCATTTAGAAGTAAAAAAAGAATAGTATTCTGTTTAAAGCCAGACGATGAGCTCACTTTTTGCTCTCAGCCCTGATCCATAATTCGAGATCTGCGGCCGGAAGAGGGTCGCGCATGAAAAGCAGCGCCATGACGAGACATTTCGCTACATATTTGCAGATTAATAAGATCCATCCCGCACTGCTGTGAATCCCGGATCAAAATATTGGCGTACCAAGGTCTGGAAGCATGCGACGGAATATCGCAAGAGCCGTAGATGGCTGTTGATAGAGCTTCTGAAAAGTCAAGCCAGGAAGCTGCTCTAAGTATTCGAATGATCGGTTGGTTGAGGTAGCCATCTTCCCTGTGCAGAGAAGCTTCCCGCCGATCTCTATTCAGATCAAGATAATCTCATATCGTAGCGATAATCCCTTGCCAAAATTCCTTCAGTGACAGGCGGGGTAAGACAGACGATGGGTATGTTTTCTGTTGTTCGAGTATGTTGTGAAGATGCAAGATTGAAGAAAGGCTATCCAAAAAAAAGAAGATGGTTTCCTGTTGCTCTCATACGTAATCAAAAGTATTGCTTGAGCTCCGGCTAGCGCACTACCTATTACGGCTTAGTGCGATTTCTTACCTTTTAGACCTTAAAATAAAGTAATTATATCGGCCAACATCCGATGCTTCACTTTCTCTTCTTCAAGACAATAAAGACATCATACAACGTTAAATAGCAATGGCGGCTCTGAAATTTGTCAATTCTGTATGTCCATTTGTATACTCTTCATCGTGTCAAGGTTTCTGGCAGCTGATACTTGTTCAAAGGTGTGGCAGTCCTTTCGGGCTTCATCCGGCTTGGAGCCGAGGTATGTATTAGAGCCAGTTACTTCTATGCTTTTCACCGGTGAATTGATTCCAAGGTGATTGACATAATTATTGCTTCAGACTTCTAGATGGTGTTAGTAATGGCCCTTCTTATCTGATTGAGTATCGCCTACTGAGGTTGACGCACCTATAGCTTAGGGTAACCGCTGCTCGTCCTGGTGTTGTCAATTTTGAACTCGATATCCAAAAGGAACATACAGTACGACTTCGGCTCTACAATGGCATGGGCGCTCCTCAGAATGCTAACAATTCATGATAGAATAGGTTGAATATATTGCACGGAGGCACCATTGCTAGTATGGGTATGTGGAGGACATGCTCCTATACTTTCGGCTGCTCACAGTAGATGACTTGTCGAGACAGACAGGAGCTGACTGAACAATGGTCTCGACAGTCGATTTGGGCGGTTCGCTGGCAGTAGCTTCGAGAGGATTGTATTCTACAGGTGTATCCACAGATCTCAATGGTGAGAGATTCATTCAACCTCTGTTTCGCACATATATATTGACAGAGCCAATACCGAAGTCACCTACTTGAGTTCTGGAGGTAAAGTTGGAGACAGAATCAAAGCTGTAAGTACCTATCTCCATGCCAATTGACATGTCTGCCTTGGTTTTGACTTGCTAATTTGTCTATATAGGAGGTTTCATGCGATAAATGTATATTACGCTCCCTCCTATCTGGCAACCTTTTGATTTTGTGGCAATTACAATATTAATGTCCTGTCAACAACAGTCGGCAAAACACTTGCATTTACCTCCATCAAGTTCATGAACGACAAAGACGAAATTTTCGCTCGCGGAAGCCATACAAAGTAAGTAAATTATCTTCTCCAGACAATTTTATCTTCAACACCTGCGCAGTGTTCGATCAACCGAGAAGTTTCGGCTGACACATGGATTACGTGAAGGTATATCGCGCTAGCCTTCAAAGATCCTAAAAATATTGTGGAAGAGCTCAAGGCATCTAATCAGTCATCTTGAGATTTTTGATGAAGGTCGTGACGTTGATATAGACTCGTTTTGTATTCAATGAGTGAGTCGGTGGAAACCTAGCATGCATATATAAATACGGTGCAAAGTGACAAAACGGCCATCATTTATTTCCACTTCTACTCATGGGGATAGTAAAAAGCAGCCGTCGTAAACTCGATCAATATTCCATCACTCAATCTCTAGATCAATATTATACATTTTGCTGAACAGCGAGATCATCCTCATCGTCTTCACCCATGAGATCATCATCAGCGTCCTCTCCTGCAACAGCCGCTGAAAACGGTTTATCTGTAAGTTGCTCGGCACCTATTGCTTTCAGCTTGGCCTGAGTCATCTCAAAGACGTATTGTCCTATATGCTCAACATTTTCCATTGGTGTTCCTTCGACTTCATTTTCGACCAGACGGTTTGTGGGAAACATCTCCCCGTGGACAAGACTGAGTTTGTTTGGGCGTTGGCACAGAAGGTCAAAAGCTGGCTTCAGCTCAAAGCATGAGGCAAAAACATCGAGTCGTCCAAGAATGTACAAGCCCAGTCTAGCCCGCGACAATGCGACGGTCAGACGGCGAACATCTCGTAAATATCCGACTGTACGGGTACGGACTAAGGAAAGAATGATATCTAAAATTTGATTAGTTATCATCATATCGTGAATTTGTCGTCACTACAGGCCACGGAGTTGTCAAACTTACAATCATTTTGCTCGCCCTGATATTTATCGACTGTCGTAACCATCTTGGGCATGCCAAACAACGGTATCTTTGCACATCTGTGGCTAAGAATGTCCCTGATAAGAGCTCTTTGTCCGGCGTAGGTCGTGAGAATTGTGATTTTGGAAGCCGGATATCCGAGAAGTCGCATGTACTGAAATATAGCCACGGCATATTCGGCTTCTCCCAGATTTTGAATGAAATGCGGTACTGGCTCTCTTTCTCCGTTGCCTTGATAATCGTCGACATTGATAAACTGATAGTCAAATGTGAAACCTGCATTCGCTCGAGCGAATTCGGGATTTTCTGATAGGTGAGGCAAATGGCCAAGAGTTTTATATCGCCATTTGAATAAGTCTGCTATACCAGGTCGGGCACGGCCTTGCTGGTCCAGAGTAATTGTGGGTACACCCAATCGCACAAACCGCATGAAAAGACTTTGTTCAAAATTTGCATATTGCCTGAATGCCAGGTTTTGAATAATGGGCGAGTTCTGGTAATGATCACCACAAAACACTACTCTCTTCAAGGGCAGTTGACCCTCCTGCATGTTTTGTAGTACAAGAGGTATGAAGGTCTCAATTTCGGTGATCTGTGCTGCCTCTTCCATGATGACATTATCGTAGTGGAAGCCCAAGTCAGCTATTTCTTGCCTGCGCATTGCTGCGTGAGTCGAGGTCATTGCAATAATCCTAGCTTCTTTGAGAAGCAAGTAATTAGCACGATCTCGAGGCTGCCTCAATATTTCGAATGGCCGGATATCAGCCAGAGTAGAAAAAAGGTTATCAATATGTCTCTGTGCTCCCGATGCAGCATCGAGAACGTCTTCTTTGGAGCTGCCTGGTCGGAATAATGGTTTGGGGGCGTCTGAAAAGTAGGAATGAAAGGGAAAAGAAAGCACAACATCTTCGACCGAAGTCGATTCGGATCTTGCTTTATCCCAGAATTTGGTCCAGGCTGGCCGAATGTACACTGTATTGAAATATTCTGCTGTCTCACAGGTATTGCCATGAGCCCCAACGGCACCAATAGAAGCCGCTAACCGATCAACTTCTGCAAGCAAATGAGTGCGATTCTCAAGAAAAGATTCGACTCGCCCATATTTGCTATAGCTGGTCTGCGTCTCGAGTTCTTCTTCTCCATGACCGAGTCGAAGGAGATGGCGCTGGTCAATATCCAAAGCAACAATCTTTTGAAAGAGCTGATTCAAGGCCTGATTGCTATGCGCAATCAATAACGTACGTTCCGAAGGGAAATTATGATAAATATTGTTGATTATCTGTGTTGCCACGTCTGTCTTCCCTGTGCCTGGAGGACCAACAATGACTGATAATCCAGGTTGGGTCCCTGAGGTGATTGCTTCCACTTGTGCGGGTGTGAATCGAACTTGATTCAACTTCGGAGCGTCAACGGGGTATGGGCCGGGATTAGGAGGTTTATAAGTGGACACATGAATTGACTCAGATCCTGTTGTTGCCTCGACTTGTCCACGGCGGCGTTTCTTCGAGGCATTTTCCGAAGAATTCTGATCACGTGGTTCATTTGTTGTTTGAAGGACGTATGGCGGCCCGAAGCTCGAGGATTCTTTGCCTGACGGTTCAATTGTTTTTCCCGGAAAGCTCTCCACCAGGTGCTGCCAATCCAGAAAGGTGTCACGGAAATCGATAGATTGAATGCGATTCGGCAATTCAGTATAACGAGCGCTTGCTGGATCGCCGTACCCGAGAAATATCTCCTGAATCCAGGATGGTAATTCAACATCCGTCGTCATTAATTGTTGCATTGTTTTCAGCATTGCTTTGAAATTGTTTTCTCTCCCCTTCCTTCTCACGATCAAATTTATGGCAGGATATACTTCTCTTTTGCCTTGGGACTTTCTGACTTGATCTGCTTGGAAGGCAGAAGCATCAAGGTTGAGAAGAAGTCTTCTGATCCGAGGTCGGCGATTGAATCCGTTCTCAGACTGAGCCGAAGGCTCGCGCAAGACACGTCCATTCTCATCCAAGACTTGGACAACATCGGCCGTGCGGACGTACGTCAAAGTTGGCTTATCCGTAGAATTCAGCGTATTTGAAACGGCTGGCGGAGTCACTGCGAGGAGGAAAACAGTGTCGTCTGGGCGAAGGGATTCCCACTCCCTTCGTACATTATCCGCCAGTCGGCCTACCTCAAGAGTGATCTCGGCACGGACAAAAGCAGGATAAGCAGACCCTACTTTAGGCTGAGCTACCTCAATAATCGCAGGCTTGGAGATAGGAATTGCCATTTTCGTAAATCCATCGAATGCAACCTCACGTGTTGATTTATTGACCCTAGGCTGAAGGCGTTTCATGACAGCTTCAAGATCCTTGCGAATGGAATAAAAGGCCTCGGACCTATAGAGTACGAATGATCGCCATAGAAAATCACCTAGACTGAGATATTGGAGATTCAGTTTCGGTATAGCCAGCGGTCGTGATCCATCGTACGTCTCGTTTCTGAGCAGTGCAGGATCGTAAAGACTCTCCTCCGTGGGTAGGACGCTCAGATTTGCGGCCGTTTCTTGAAAAAAAGGCTTCTTTTCAAAATGCGAAACCAAAATCTCAAGATGTAATTGGCGACCTGCTGTTAACTGAGACTGCTTGGGGTAGCTGGTCCTAAACCCTAAATGGTCGCAGAGTTGTTGAAGCTCGGCATCGTCAAGAACAGACAGACTAGCTTCGAGCTCTGACCGCTGCTCGATTGATCCGTAATTAGAAAGTGCAAGTATAGTAAGCTTCTCTTTGAAATGCTTGATTGCAGTTCTTTGCAGCTGAGCAAGACGCTGACAATGATTATCGTATGCCGCTTTTGAAGACAAAGACTCCCCAGTATAGTCATCAATGGCGAAATTCATGAAATGATGCAGCAAGTTGAAGAAGTCACGTATCAAATGGTTGTTTGGTGATCTGAATAACTCCGAAAGTCGAATCACTGGGAGTAAATTCAAGTCATGTAGCAGAGTGTTGACGTATCTCCTTGTTGGAAGCTGACTATTCAGATCCACAAGTAATTCAAGAAATCGTTCGCAGTACCGAATATTGTCAACATGGGACGGATCTGACGTGCTCATTACTTGTAAGAATCCCAAGACCAAAGTGTACAGCCAGGCCCTTTCAAATCGAATCTTTGCCTTAGTAGGATCGTCGGACGCGTCATATCGCTTCGCTGCTGCGCGCCATGCTTTTTTCAGAACCGGCGTCTTTTCCAGGATACGATTTCTTGTGTTCTCGCTAGAAAGATTGTGCCAGATTGAAATGGATACCAGAGGCGCGCATTCTTTCCTAACCAAACTATTCTCGAGCGATTGAAAGCCACTAATGATAAACGATAGAACCGCAAGCCGGGAAAATGATGAAAGCGATCCGTCTAGGCTCAACGAAAGAATGCGATGGAAGAGATTTGAGAAGCTCTCCGGACGATCTGCGAAATGGTCTTAAAGCACCCGCCTGTTAGCAATCTTACGAACCCCATTCAAAAAGAATGTGATCCTACTCACCCCATATCGGCAGTCTTTCGCCATTTTTGATTCCAACAACCACAGCGATCAGTAGAACGTGGTGGTTCGATGCGTTCTCGTTGTAGGTGGGCCAAAGGTACCTGGAAAAAGTCAACATTGATAGCTTGAATGACGCATATGCACGATCTCCTACCTCTCAAGGATATTGAGATTTTCCAATGTCAAAAGCGAGCGAGCCGTGAAGCCTTCAGCTTCTAAAGGGTCCCAAATCTCGTTTTTGATGACATCCTGCTTGACCTTGCGGACCTGTTTCTGCTTCAGCCAATGTTTTTGCGCCAGTGCCACCCAGCGATTGTCTCCTCCTAGATCCGAAACGGACGATGTGGTTTCGAGACTCTTCGCCATTGCGAAAGCTATCTCTAATCCCAATCCTCACAGCGGATTGCAATAAAATGAAGGTCGAGCTTTGTCGAGTGCAAAACTGCAGGAACGAAAAGAAAGCAGTCAGGCTTGTCGCTGTTTTAAGTTAGCGCGTATTTTGCTACTTTTAAATAGCCGCGCGCCACCGCCTTTCGCCAGCTACGAACCGCCGTGCACCCCGATTGGCCGACGTTCTTTCTTTTATTTTGTGACCTTTATTATACATATTTCCTTCTTCCCAACGTCAGGATCTCTTTTATCGTGGTTGCTGCATCGTTTGCTGCTATAGCGCTCGAATTTGTATGTCTTCAGATAGATTGTGCAGTTCTATGATGACTTAAGAGAGTGCTGCTCATTTCAGCGCATCCCGCCGCGCATTTCAATATCGGGAATCGCCCGTCACGATGCTGGATACGACTGTTGACTCCATGAGCACCTATCGTGCGTTGGTTCGCAGTTTGCTCGATAAGGCAGCGGAGATCAAGAAAGGACACGATGTGGAACCGCCTATTACAGAAGCCAGTCTAGGCGATTTCGTCGAGCGTGCCTATTCTCAAAGCGGCAATCTTCGACCAGACAAATCTCACATGCACTTCGCCGCGATCGAGACCGCGTTTCGAGACAAATTTTATGAATTGCTGGTGAGTTGATCTCCGGTCGTATGAAAAATGTATGAGTAATTGACGCCTAGCGCAGGCTTCAACGTCGATAAACGATCCGGCGTTCGTCAATATTTGGAATCTCCTCGATATCGTTTCAATCTTCTCGGATAAGGGTTCGTACCTCTCTTTATAGTTGGACATGCGGTCGTTCCGGAGCTGAAATAATCTCATGTGTTATAGAGTATTGTGAGGCGGGCCTCATTTTTTGGCTCATCGAGGAACTGCTAGACAGCCAAACGGTCGATGGTTGTCGCAAGGTGTTCGACTACTTGGAGTCGCGACGAGGAATCAATACAGCAGTATGCTTGGGATTGTCGTTTTACCCTCGGCTTCAACTAATAACATGCTACAGAAACATTTCGAGTCGAAAAAGCTTATCATTCTACGATCGTGCAATGAACTACTTCGTCGCTTGTCGAGGGCGGAAGATACTGTTTTCTGTGGGAGAGTGTTCATATATATGTTTCAGAGCTTCCCACTTGGAGACAAGAGCTCGGTAAATCTTCGTGGGGAATTTCACACCGAAAACGTCACGACCTTTGATGAAATATTGAAAACATCTCAGCACGATGGAATGGACCTTGGGGACGATCCGTCAACAGAGACAAAGAAAGAGACGAATGGAGAGTCTAACGAACAGCTAGACACTCTAGAACAGTCCGACCAGACTGCAAAGGAAGCCACTCCTGCCCCTGCGGGAAAAGATCAAGAAAAGCCGGCAAGTGAGACTGATACCGTTGACCTGGACGCGCTTTACCCCATCTTCTGGGGATTGCAAGGCTTCTTTTCAGCCCCTACCAGATTATTTGATGCCCAGAATTTTGCAACTTTCCGTGCTGGGTTGGAGAAGACGCTTTCAACATTTAAGTTGATGACGACAGTTACCGACACGTGGAGCAATGCCAAAGCGCCAGACGAGCTCCGCAGAGGTCTGAAGCGGAGGCGAAATGGCGAGACTGTGGATGTTGCTAGCAGCTTCAACCCCAAATATTTAACCAGCCGCGAGCTATTTGATTTAGAGGTAAGTTTTACCTACTTTCGTATATCTTTGGCTAAGGATAATACTCTAACACAATTGAGCAGATCAACGATATTGCTTTTCGACGTCATGTCCTTGTCCAAGCCTTAATTCTCTTGGACTTTATTTTATCAATGACACCTACAGCTCGTCAACGGCTTTTGAAATTGGTACAGCCCGGTAAAGCTCTGAACAAAACAGTTTTATATCAATACACGGCTAGCGAAGAAGATGTAAGTGTCACCGATACTGATTTGTAGAGACTTTTGTGCTAATATGGTCTCTAATAGGCTGAATGGGCGACAAAGACCAGAGCTATTGTCGTAGATTACTTGCAACAAGGCACCGACGGCAAATTCTACTATCGAATGGTTGATACAGTGCTATCCCGGGACAAAAATTGGGTTCGCTGGAAAGTCGAAAATTGTCCTCCTATAGAGAAACCAGCTATCCAAGCAGAGGACTATTTAAAGGCTCGCACAGACGCGTTCAAGGTCTTCAGTAGCAAGCGCCTGAGAGCGTCGCCAATGGGGTCTCTTGACTTAACTTTCTTGACCGATGACTATAGTCTGTCTGGTCTTGAACAGTTGAAAGAGCCCAGCAGGTAAGCCAGCTTTTGCCTTACTTTTCTCTGCGAATTCAATTGACCGTATGCTTCAGATACACCACTCCAGCTCCAGATTCATTTATGATGGGGATTGTTGATGATGAATTCGACATCGACATGGCCAAAGAAAAGGACGAGAAAGAGGCAGCAGAGTTGGCTAAGGCAAGTAAATTGTGGCGGACATTACGCCTAACATCCAGGAGCAAGCTTCTCGAGTTTGAGAAGATCGAAGACGGCAAGAAGACTCGCCTTCTGTTCGAAAATCCCGCAGAGGACACAAAAGAAGTTCCGTCGGAGGATGCTACGAAACCATCGGAAAATCCTAGTCAACCCAAAGAGGAAAACACGGGTTTGACTGAACCGCAACAACAAGAAGCACAGGCAGATGTTGGTGTAGCGACTTAATTCTATCTGGATGTCTTCGCAGAATATGCCACCCGTCCAAGTTGGGCGATACATCAGTGTTGAATTGGACTTGAATCACCGCTACTATTGACTGACGAGCTCTGCTCTATTCCCACACTAAGGGATCGATTTTTCAGGGCTGCAGTCAGACGTCGTGGAAATAACTCTGGCTACATGGTGCAGAATGCCGGGGGTTTCACTCAATAGATCCGATGAGAAGATCTCTACTTTCGGGACACTGCGAGGTATGACTTCGCTTGGAACATTCACTTTTTCGACCCAGAAGTCCTCGACATGACATCTACGAATTTTCAAGGCCCAAATTCAATGATGCATTTGGCAGTGTGACACCGAGGGCTGTTTCCTAATGGCTTTGCTAATAGTTTCTGCATCTTAATCAAGTTATGCAGCTGTGGCGTCAAAACAAAAAAGTACAGTTTTAGACTAATTCTCACAATAGAATAGGATTAAATATAGCAGATGCCATTGGTGGGATAATTTAAATCCCATCAAAGTGTTGGACTAACAGGGATTAATGGCTGCGTTTCGAAAGAAAAAGAAATTAGGGCGAGACTAGCCACGTGCCAGGGTATCATACAGTAAATTACTTCCATAATTTTCAAGCGCTGCGTAGTTACTCTTCTTGACCTCTTTCCTCACAGTCGCGGAATATTCGCTTCTTTTCTTCACTTCCTCGCTTCCTCAATCTCTCTTCTTCAATCCTCTTTTATTTCATCATCGTGGAGGAATCGGTGCCAGTCTTCATCGCGCAAAATACAGAAACAAAGACTATGTGGCGGTGTGTATCTTACCTTGAGTGGAGCTAGACATTATGGTAATTTTCCATTGAATGCCACATGGCACCCGAATGTTTCATTTGCGCGACTACGGAGTAACAGGCTTCAAGGTAGAGAAAACGGCTGCCGAAATACTCCACTATCTGCTTGGCTGCGCGGATAGATCGCCATTTTCAGAAATCCTTATGGTTATCTGATAAGCCGAACACTGTGTGGTTGGCAGCAACGCGAAGCAAGATGGGTCTGAGTTTCATGAATGGCTGGCCGAGCTAGACACCCCCTGACGGCTGCCGGACAGACAAGAATACCGAGACAGTCGAGAGGTGCTGTGTCCATGTTCGTCTATTGTCCGTCTGCTTTTTCTCCATCGACGACTTGAAGGATTCTGGGCACGCGAGCCATAGGCCGGCCAAGTAGTCATTACGATTGAGTACTTGGTTAAGCGCTTTGAGTCTTGCCATCGCGTGAGCATGTACGCCGATAAACGTCAGATTCCATATCTTCTACTACTACGAGTGGAGTGCAAGGTAGCTCAATGCTTAGTGGGCGAGGCTAGCATCTGACAGCTCACTATCCAACACCGTCAAATAAATGTATCGATGCATCGGTCTTGCTAGGATCTGTTTCGGAATTTCAGAATGCTTCAACTTCATCTTACCCGTATTCTAAGGAGCTTCTGCCAATGCATGACCTCAAGTGAAGCTTGACGCGCTCCGCCTTGTAGCTGGGAGGTCGTCCAGGCTCGGGAGACACAGAGTCAAGATCAACAATAACGCTCTGTGCACAGGACGTTCCCCTTTCAGACAGTCTTGCAAGTTGAAATGGACATGTCTTGGGATCTGAGCTGGACAACTGGTCTCGCAACGGCTCATTTTGCGGTAGAGACGTGCGTGCTTGCTGCTTGAAGTGAAGTCCTTTGTCTTTGAGTTGCCGACCTGGACTCAAAAATAACCACAAAACTGTCTACTTCTCTCTCAGTCGATTATCATATTCCGTTGCAGGCCAATTTCACACCTGATGCGGAACTTTGCTATCATCAAGAATCACACAATATAGCCCATTCCTTTCCCGGAAGTTCCAGGTTATTGGCCAAAAGAAACGTTGATCAAGCCAGTCTACCAACAAAAATTAGAACTGGTCGCTCGATGATCGTAATGACCTTCTTGAAGCTAAAAGGTTGCTCCAACCAGTTGCATCAGAGTCACAGCAGTGGCAAGATTTCTTTTGCCTTCGAAAGATCGTTTGACGAGATCATAGAGATCATCACGCCCGGTTCGAATTGATCAACCCAAATCTGTTGAATAGCAAAACTTCATGATGCCAACAATATCATTTTGATATCAAGATTATCAGAAATGATGATAATAGTTGCACTTCAACTCAGCGAAAGCCGACACTCCCCGCTCATCTTGCACAAGTGGGGCTGAAAGCCCAAAACTAGCCTAGTTTGGAGTAAGGTGGCTTCTCGAGCCTCCTGAAACTTGAATAGTCTTGTCAGTCTTAACGGCCTCACCAATAACACACAAGGCTGTGAAAGCTGGGGAAGAATATCCCCAGTCCTCAATCGATTTTGTGAGACGCTGATTAAGTGCCACAAGACAGCGTCATAACTTTTGTACAAACGCGCGTTCTTTTGCCTTTCGACGGGATTGTGCATTGCCTCCGCGATACTGGGGGTTTTATGAAGTCATCAACTGCTATGTGTTCCTTGAGATAATACAGACCGTGTATACTCCAGAATCGCTTCCCACATGTTTCAACTTTTTAAGCTCGCTTGTATATTGACTGAGATCTCATGGCGCCACCTGCCATGCGCCTCAATTTATCTACGAACGATGCAGTGCATGACTTACGGGTACCGGTGCCTAAGATCGACAGTAACAACCCTTCTAGGCCCTGAATATGAGCCGGACGTTGTGGCAGCGACAGCCCCTTAGCAGTGTGCGACTTGTAGTCGCGTCTGCTTCTCTATCCTAATATCGGGTGACCGATCATTGGCTATAACTAATTGAAGGCTTATTCCAAATACTTAGTATGTGCCTCTTATTACATACGACAATAAATCGGGGTAATAACCAGTCGATCTACAAAAATAGGAAATGGTGGCACCCGGGGACTGAATATACGTAAGCGTCGATTGGCGCCAATGCTCTGGAGAATGTCCACTGTTGTCGTCCAGTTGATTGACTTCTCCAGAATGAAAGTTACTAGCGACTGCCGATGAATACTGTTGTTGGAGGTAAGGCACAACTATCGACACAGGGCCTTTCCTAACTTGCGGTACTGGCCAAGACGCGCCCTTAAGAAGTGTTTGACTATTGTTCTGCACTGGAAACTGCAACGAAAAGGATTCACCCAAAAGATCAGACGTAAGTATTGAAGAAAAGGAATGCGCTCGGGACGAAAAATTGATGCTCTAAAGATCCCCTTGAAATCAATCACGTTTGCAAGTCTTCCATAGCTCCTTCGATGATAGTTTCTCGTCAAGCCCTGCCTTTCTCGACTCCGTTAGGTTCTCCGGCCCAATAGTGCAAGCTAAGAATTAGCGAGTAAAGGGCATCCGGTGCCCATAGCGGCAATCGGCTTACTGACGGGATCCAGTCCAGCGCCGATGATCTCTCCGGGCCAAAGGATCTCAAAAAGAGGTAGTTTGCTTGTGATTTTTCCTGCTCGTTGTTCAACAAGGAGATCGAATTCCTACAAATGCTAATGTCTTGTGGCTTGCGTTCGACCTCGTGGCTTTCATGAGATCGGACTGCCCAGGGAACATGCCGTTCACTGGGGCAGAATGACTTCATGAATGGTCTATGGGCAAGCAACAAAAGCTCGGGTGAATAGGAATATCGGACTCGGGTTTGAAACGACGAAGGCACCCGCACATCCTCATTCTCTAATCCATTCATCTACCGCTACTGTGCTATCCAGATCCAACTAGCTAAGTCGAACGGACAGGATGGGATATGAGCAGATGACTACTTACTCTCACACGCCTCACAGCAACAAAAAGCCAAAGTGGATGAAGTATGGCGTATGCGGTCGAAATGGCCCAGAGCACGGACTTCACCTACATGGTACCTAGTTAATGCATAATACCTTGTACTTAGGAATTAGTACAAGTGCCAAGTCAGGCTGAACAATACGTACGTACGTACGTGGTACGGGCTGCAACTGCAAGGCTAGCACGTACCTGGTTTTAACTTCTCACGGATTAATACAGGCTACATTTATTGTGCCGGGACCCTGTGGAAAAAGACGTCGAGACGCTCGTGTTCCAGATCCATGTTGCTGAACGCAACGTGAGGTGGAGTCACGACCAGTCAGGTTCCTATGCCGATCCTATCTGAACCGTAAGTGACAGGCGAACTGAACTGGATTGGAATATGTCCGTGAGTTCGTCGTTCATATTACCGGACTCGTTGCGGACAGTATGGTGCTCATTGGCCCCGGATTCCGGATCTAACATCGATACAACTGCGTTTGTGAATCGTGATCGTATTTTTATTTCCGAGAAGAGGTCTCTCTCTCGTATTTCTGCTGCGTTCCGTGCCTGCAAGGAATGGGCCGCTCATCCTTGCCAGCTTCTCGGGTATTTCTGGAAGCGGCACCACGGAGGATTCAAGAAATAAGAAACGAAAACGACAAGGCAAGCCGCCGAGCTAAGGAGGTAAGCTTCTCCACTTGGCTCTCTTCGCTACCTCGAAAGCTCTCCTTACGACTTCGACGTCTATTTAGCCGATAATCGACATCCAGCGGGCCCCAAGCCTAAGTCGTTCTGTAAACATGGAAACGCAAAAACAGGATGCATATATCCATCTACCTATAAGTTAAGCTGATCGGCAGTGGGATCGATGGGGCTTTGCCGTTGGCGAGATGGTCCGTTGGGGGGGGG